>PVKP010006677.1:0-81583 GCA_004027715.1 Plecturocebus donacophilus | reverse complement strand
TGGCAGTGTAATTTGTTGCCTTCCTCCCCTTCACCTATATCTGGCATTTCTCCCCATGCTATCTCCCCCCAACTCCCCACCCCCCACTGTCCCTCCCCCCCCCACTGTCCCTCCCCTATTTTCCCCCAACATACCCCAGCGTATAGTGCTCCCCTCCCTGTGTTCATGTGTTCTCATTGTTCAACACCCGCCTATGAGTGAGAACATGCGGTGTTTGATTTTAAAATAAATGAGTAGGCCAAGCACAGTGGCTCATCTGTAATCCCAGCACTTTGGGGGGTCAACGCAGGTGGATCACCTGAGCTCAGAAATTTGAGACCAGCCTGGCCAACATGGCAAAACCTTGTCTCTAGTCAAAATACAAAAATTAGCTGGGAGTGGTGGTGGGCGCCTGTAATCTCAGCTACTTGGGAGGCTGAGGCAGGAGAATCGCTTGAACCTGAAGGCAGAGGTTGTAGTGAGCGGAGATCACACCATTGCACTCCAGCCTGGATGACAAGAGCAAGACTCTGTCTCAAAAAAATAAATGAAATAAAATAAAAGAGTAATAGCAAGTAAAGTAGTTTCCTGAGTTTTGTGAGCTGTACTAGCAAATGATTGAACCTGAGGAGGAGGTAGTGGGAAACTGCCAGTCAGTCAGAAGTACTGGAGGCCTAGACTTATGATCAGCGTGTGAAATAATGGTTACTCTTGAGGAGCTATATTAGCTGGGAGTGGTGGCACCCACCTCTAGACCCAGCTACTTGGGAGGCTGAGGTAGGAGGATCATTTGAGCCTGGGAGGCAGAGGTTACAGTGAGTAGAGATCATGCCACTGAACTCCAGCCTGGGTAACAGAGTGAGACTCTGTCTCAAAAAATAATAATGATAGGGACAGGAGGCAGGGAAATTCTGGACAGAAGAAGGCAGGTCCCCGGCGAGGACCACACCCTTAGGCCAAAAAGCCTACTACCTCTACATCTCTTTAAAAAAAAAAAAAGAGGCGAGGGGGCCTGGGCACAGTAGCTCATGGCTATAATCCTGGTACTTTGGGAGGCCAAGGCAGGTGAATCACTTGAGCCCAGGGGTCAGAGACTAGCCTGGGCAACATGGCAAAACCCCATGTCTACAAAAAATACAAATATTTCCTGTGCGTGGTGGCACCTATCTGTTGTCCCAGCTACTTGGGAGGCTGAGGTGGGAGGATCACTTGAGCCTGGGAGGCAGAGGTTGTAGCTCTCCCACCTGGACTCCTGGGCACCAGAGCAAGACTCTGTCTCAAAATAATAATAATGATAATAATAAAGTCTAAAATACTAAGAAAAGGCAGCAATATTTAGAGGCCCAATACTAAAAATGTTCTAAATATATATTTTTAAAATTATTTTAGCTCTACAATGCAACAAAACAAATATGGAAAAGACTGTAAAGTCAAAATCAGTCTCTTTATATCAGTGGTTCTCAGCCATAACAGTTATGCTTAAGGCACAGTGTCTGCAGAATACCCAGAATTATTTATGCACATTTTATGGCACCATGAATATAATTTCACTCATTTCTTTCTCGCTCAAGGAGGTCTATCAAAATGAAAGTCAATGTTAATATAGGAATAGTATAAATTTCCTTTTATTGAGAGAAAGTAACTACAAAAAGATCTTTAGTATTTTAATTTTCACTAATAAAAAGCACTGATTTTTCTACCTGGAATATTTTTTCCTGACATTCTTTGTCTTGCTAAGTTCTGGTGCCTCAGTTTCCTCATCTATGAAGTCGGAATTGTCATAATACCTACTCATGGAGTTGATAGTGAGGATCAGGTTAGTCGTGTTAAATGCTGTAGAGAGCACCCAGCATTTAGCATGTACCATACAAGTGTTAGTCATCATTGAAGCCTTATATCCAAACATGCCTAAAATAAGATTCATCCCTTGATTTGTTTTTCAGTTCTAAGAACAATAAATTCTCTTTTGTATTAGCCAGAAAAAAATAAGTCCGTTCTATTATTCTTTGTCATTGCACTAGGTACCTTGCCTTCATAAGACAATGTTTAATCATGTATATTTTCCTTTTTTATTGTTGTTTTCTCCTACCCCTAGAATAGAAACTCATTGAAAGCAAAGACTTTGTCTTGTTCACTGCTGTATACTCCAGTTCTTTGAACAATGCCTACCTAGCATATAATAGGCTCCCAATAAATGATTTTTGAAGAAATGAATGCATGATTGTTTCACAAATACTTGTATTTATTATTATTATCATTATTATTTGAGACAGAGTCTCACTTTGTCACTAATCTGGAGTGCACTGGCATGATCTCGGCAACCTCCGTTTCTCAGGTTCAAGCGACTCTAGTGCTTCAGCCTCCCGAGTAGCTGGGACTACAGGCATGTACCATCATGCCTGGCTAATTTTTTAAATTTTTAGTGGAGATGGAGTTTTGCCATGTTGGCCAGGCTGGTCTTGGACTCCTGGCCTCAAGCGATCCGTCCGCCTCAGCCTCCCAAAGTGATTACAGGCATGAGCCACAGTGCCCGGCCCACAAATAATTTTAATTCACAATTGGAATTAATGAAAACAAAGGAAAAAATGTTTACAACCATTTAAAAACGTTGCAGTTGGCAACCAATATTACTTGACTAGAACCTTTCCAAGGATCAAACCATGACATACATATAGATTAAACTAGAAGACACCGAGGTAAATAAAGATACAGATTGCACTAGAAAGGACTCTGATTTTGTTATGAGTTTGAGACACAAAATGAATGTTATCTTCTGTGTTTTTGCTACAGCAGGTAGTCAGCCAGGTATGATCAGGGCAGGATAGTGCTCCCCCAAGCTACTCACCAGGAATGCCAGGTGACCCTCAGGTGATGGTTTGGGAGCCATCACACTGCCTCTCTAAAAATGATAATTGGCAACCAATGTCAAGGAGAGGTAATTTCCTGATGGTCCACCGCTGTCAAACTAAAGTGATCATTGATCACAGGCACCAGGTGGAGGCAATTTTCCAAAAAGATCAAAACACTTGAAATTTGTAACCAGCTTCCAATAAAATTTTGGGAATTGGGTGAGTAAGCCTAAGCATGTGCATTAAGAGACAAAATGGCAGAGCATGACCTTCCAGGGGCATTCCACTGGCAAAGGGAAGGGAGCCTCAGGTGGGCATGCATACAACTTCTTCAACGCACTGCACATGCTCACCTCCCACGTGTAAGGAGGGCACTGTGCATGCGAGCAGCTCACTCTTAAAGAGGAATGAAGGGAAAGGGGCTCAAGATGCCGGAAGTGGGCCAGCATATAAAGTCTTAGGATCAACTTAGGATCAAGGTTAAACGGGGCACTTGTCCTTCAGGTCGCCTGCTTGGGTCCCTTCCAAGGGCACTTTTCTTTCTTTCCTGCTCTAAAGCTTTTTAATAAACTTCCACTCCTATTTCAACTTGCCTCGGTCTCTTTTGCCTTATGCCCCTCAGTGGAATTCTTTTTCTGAGGAGGTAAGAACTGAGGTTGCTGCAGACCTGTATGGATTTGCCACCCCCTAACATTTTAAATGCACACAACTGAAGAGGTCAACTCTCAAATTCATTATTTTACTCATTCAGTCAACAAACATTTATTAAGTACGTGTGTGAGTGTGTGTAGGTGTGTGTATCAGGCATGGTATTCTGCACTGGAACTATGTTTTAGCCATGGTAGGCCAGAATTATCCAGAGCAAGACCACATCTTATTTGAAATGGATATAAAGCTGAAAGAAAAAAAGAATTGACATATTTGTCAAGCAGCACAAATGACTACCACAGTTCATCCTTCCAGTTCAAAATATTTGGCTCATTATTCTCTTGCATGCAAATATACTCCCTCTTTCCTTGAGAAAAACAAACCACAAAAGGTATGTCTCTTCAGGAAATAAAGTAGTATGATGGTTAATAGTAGGTGTCGACTTAACTAGATTGAAGGCTGCCTAGATGGCTGATGAAGTGTTGTTTCTGGGTATGCCTCTGAGCGTGTTGCCAGAGGAGACTGATATTTGAGTCAGTGGACTGAGAGAGAAGATCCACTCTCCATGTCGGTGGGTACCATCCAATTAGCTGCCAGTATGCTAAAACAAAGCAGGAGGAAGAAAACGTAAGCAGTTTGCTGACTCTCTGAGCTCTCTCTCTTCCCATGCAGAATGCTTTCTTCCTCTCAAGTCCTTGGACACCCAGACTTCAAGCTCTTCTGCCTTTGGACTCTGGGATTTGCACCACCAGCCTCCTAGTGGCTCTTGGGCCTTCAGCCTCAGACTAAGGGCTTCACTATTGGCTTCCCTGGCTTTGAGGCTTTTGGACTTGGACTGAGCCACGCTACCAGCTTCTCTCTTTCCTCAGCTTGCAGACGGCCTATTGTGAGACTTCATCTTGTAATTGTGTGAGCCAGTTCTCCCTAATAAACTCCTTATATATATACATAAATCCCATTGGTTCTGTCCCTCTGGAGAAGACTAATACACTTAGGATCTCTGAATCATTGCCTACATCAGATATTCTCCCACTGAATATGCCTATAACCCAGGTCATGGTGTATCTTGGTGTTTAGGGGGGCCCCTTTTATATGGGTATCTCTCCCACAGAATCATATGACTGTTTGAGAAGCCTTATCAAATTTGTTGTACCTCATGTGTCTTACAGATGCTTAATAAAACACTGGGGGTAATTAACAACAACAACAAAAAAAAAATGGAAAGAAAAAAGGGAGTCAAAATGTTTGCCCCAGAAAGGTGACAGAAATTTTGGGATGGTTATTCACTATTTGCCCCGGATTGGAAAATTAAGGGAAAAAAAATGAGAAGGCAAAGGTTACCATGAGAAATTTAATATTGCCTGGGGCAATGCTGAGGCAAATTAAGATAAAAGTTGACAAAAGTGTCTGAATCCCTTAGCTCAACTCCTTGCTGGGGACCCAAACCCTTCTCCAGAAGAGGTAGTATGGTCTGTGGGTAGAAAAGAAAACTTCCTGGGACCTTCTAAGTTCTGAACATAAAAGACATGCAAGTTGGCCAGGCATGGTGGCTCATGCCTGTAATCCCAGCACTTTGGGAGGCTGAGGCGAGCGGATCACCTGAGGTCAGGAGTTTGAGACGAGCCTGGCCATGACAAAACCCCATCTCTACTAAAATACAAAAATTAGTCGGGTGCTGTGGCAGGCACCTGTAATCCAGCTACTCAGGAGGCTGAGGCAGCAGAATTGCTTAAGCCCAGGAGGCAAAGGTTGCAGTCAGCCGAGATCGCACCACTGCACTCCAGCCTGGGTGACAGAGTGAGACTCTGTCTCAAAAACAAAACAAAACAAAGCAAAAATCATTAATAGAATTATGAAATTTGAGATGTTTAAGCATATTTTATGTAAAGTAGTTGTGACTCTACCTAACTGTCTTATGAAAATAGGTATTCTATCTAACTGGGGGATGTTTTCCCTATCTAGTACTATAAAACTGAAAGCATTTAAATCTGCTCTTTGAGAAATATTAATTGGACATGCTAAATGGGAACAGTAAGATTGCCTGGGTCAAAAACTGTAGGGTAGAAGCTGGAGTGCAAGTCAGGACAAATCCTCCACTTCATAGCCGTTTGTGGAGCATTAATTAGGGCTTATGGCAAAAGACTATGTGTAATTCCCAATAACAATGACTGGACTAGAGAATTTCCACTTGAGGGACATTTACTATCTTGCTATGGAATGCTAACTGAAGCTACCCCTATGCTAATGGAAGTAATGCTGTGCAAAGAGTTTCATGAAAAAATAAAAATGGTATACACAGGATTTTGGTGCCTGAGTGTATTAGTCCATTTTCACACTGCTAATAAAGATATACCCAAGACTGGGCAATTTACAAAAGAAAGAGGTTTAATGCACTCACAGTTCCCTGTGGCTGGGGAGGCCTCACAATCATGCAGTAAGGTAAAAGGCACATCTCACGTGGCAGCAGACAAAGAATAGGGCTTATGCAGGGAAACTCCCCATTTTAAAACCATCAGATCATGTGAGACTTATTCACTATCACGAGAACATCACAGGAAAGACTCCCTCCTCATGATTCAATTACCTCCTACCAGTTCCCTCCTACAACACATGGGAATTCAAGATGAGATTTGGGTAGGAACACAGGCAAAACATATCACTCGGGATACAAGAAGGAGATTCTCATGAGCAGGGAGCCTCTTTTTCCCCTAGAACTGATTCTAACTATAGGAGCTACTGTATTCTACAGTGCCTGATAGAGACAGCCCTCATGAGCTGTTTGGCTTCTGAATGGCAGTTTCAAGGTGAACAAACATCTTGTTTGAAAGGCCACTGCTCTGGTTAAAGAAAGGTCAAAAAATATTTTTTTTTTTACTGATTTAATTTTATTTTCTCATTTTTTTTTTACTCAACATAATTTATTAAAGTTATTTGGAGTTTAGAGCATTTGGGTGAAGTATCTTTATGTAAGCAAATTTACTTTTCTCTCTGAGTTCTCCAAATTTGCATTGTTATTTTATGACAATATACTTATTTGCATGACTTTAGTAAGAGTCTTTTAGAACAGAGCAATTGGAGACACTGGTCATTTTACCAAGACTTTCACTAAAATAGTATATTTTTCGGTAAAGTTCCAGCAAAGCCAACTTAAAAGGAGCCTATATAACCAATCAATTCTTGCTGCACTTTATGTGAATAATCAGGCTGATAAAAGAAAAACTTCAGCCAAATTAAACTTAAAGGAGTTTAAGTGAGCAATGAGCAATTTGTGAATCTGGCAGTCCCCCAGAATCACAGCAGATTCATAGAGACTCCAGGTATCTCGTGGTCAGAATAAATATATAGACAAAAAAGGTAAGTGACATACAGGAATTGGACAAAAAATTGGATATTTTTTGTCTATAAAAACAAATTTACAGACAAAAAAGGTAAACTGACATACAGGAATTGGAGTGAGACTCTGTCTCAAAATAAATGAATAAATAAATTTATAGACAAAAAAGGTAAAATGACATATAGGAGTTCGATGTGAGGTACAGAAATGGTGATATTGGTTACAGCTTGGCATTTGCTTTATTTGAACGCAGTTTAAACATTCAGCTGTCTATGGATGGTTGAAGTATGGCCAGTGGGATTGGCCAACACTCAGCTATTGTTACAAGAGCATATACTACTAAGTTAGGTTTTCAACTTTGTCTGACTATTAAGCTAGGTTTTCATTCATCCACAAGGAGTCAAATATAGAAGTATAGAGTTCTTCTCAGGCCATATTTAGTTTGCTTTAACAAGGCAAACTATAAGAAGCCTAAAACTTATTTTTCACATAAGTTGTTAGTATTATAAATTCTCTTTAATAAAAAAAGGAGGGCTAGAGAGAGAAATTATTTCAAAAGAAAAGTGTAACATTTTAACCCTGATTTTTGTTTTTCAGCACAGAGTGAACCATGAATTGTATCTTAGCTACAATATTCCCCTAAAGGGTACCAGATTATAATTTTTCTTCATGGTTTTACTTGGTGCCCTTATGGAATAGATTCCTTTTTCGGTTCTGACACACAGGTACTCTTTTGATTGTCAAACTATTAATGTTATTTATTTCTCCTTGTTTTATTTCCAAGGAAACCAAATCATGGTATTTTGAAGACCAGAGATTGTAAGCTCCCTCATCTGGCATCCCACTGGGCCCGATCTGTTATTCACTGCAAATGCCTTGCTGCTAAGACAATACAAGCACACTCCCTGAAGGCCCAGGAACTATCACAGAAGTGGGTGTGTGAGATTGTAAGGGCTGGTTTTGAGGGATAGAACTAAGTCAAGCTCACATCCTCCAAATGAAGGATGGGTACAAAGAGGCCTAAATAGCTGATAAAACAAGAGCCTTTACTTCCTGAGCTATTGTGTGGCACCTTTGTATCCACCCCAGCTATAAAGAATTTTCTTCTCCTGTAGAATGAAAAGAAAATCATTATTGATAGGATAAACATACCTCCTGACAAAGTCTCCTGAGTATAAGACTCCCAGTTATGAACTGTACAGATAGATATTTCATTTTTTATTTTATTTTATTAAATCTTATTTATTTTATTTTTTCTTTTTAGAGACCGGGTTTCTCCATATTAGTCAGGCTGGTCTCGAACTCCTGACCTCCGGTGATCCACCCACCTTGGCCTCCCAAAGTGCTGGGATTATAGGCATGAGCCACCATGCCCGGCCTAGATATTTCTTTAAAAAATTTTTTTCCGGCCGGGCGCAGTGGCTCACGCCTGTAATTTAAGCACTTTGGAGGCCAAGGCAGGCGGTTCACCTGAGGTCGGGAGTTCAAGATCAGCCTGACCAACATGGTGAAACCCCGTCTTTAAAAAAAAAAAAAAAAATTCCAAATAATGCTTATGTTTTGTAGAGCTAATTGCTATAAGTCTGTAACTGAAACCAAGATTACAGTAGCTCAACACACAGAAGTTTAAAATAAGCCAGTTTTTGGCCAGGCACAGTGGCTCATACCTATAATCCCAACACTTTGGGAGGTCAAGGTGGATGAATCTCTTAAGGCCAGGAGTTTGAGATCAGCTTGGCCAACATGCTGAAATCCCATTTCTACTAAAAATACGAAAATTAGCCAGGTGTGGTGGTGCATGCCTGTAATCCCAGCTACCTGGGAGGCTGAGGCAGGAGAATCACTTCAATCCAGGAGGCAGAGGTTGCAATGAGCCAAGATCTCACCACTGCACTCCAGCCTGGGCGAAAGAGTGAGATTCTGTCTCAAAATAAATAAATAAATAAATAAATAAATTTTGTAACCTCTCCCTTGGCTTTTTGTTTGTTGACTTTCTACTTTAAAAAAAAATAGTACTTTTAAGGGATAATAAACGCCTGTTCATGTCCATTTCTATCTGGCCTAGAACAATTAAATTGACTGAAAGTTTTGTTTACCCAAAGCCGCTCAGCCATAGGGAGCCCCGACAAGGGACAGAATGGACCCAGGGCAGGTAACCATGCCATCCCGGCAATGCTTATAGGACGAAAGTAAAAACGAAGCTCTGATGCTTTAATCTTGCCCAAATTCCTAACTAAGGGGTCTGGGGAGTCATGCCCTACAAACCATAAATTCTCCTCAGATGAGTTTTATTTGCCCCTATGTATCGTGACTTACTTTCCATCCTGACTGTGGCATAACATTATAAGACAAGGAAGAAAATCAAAATATTTTACTCTAAAACATATTTCATTGTCATATCTTGAAATGGCTCTGTAAAGCTGTTTTTTTGTGGGGGAAAATCTGCATCTGTAAAGAATCTTTATTAACATAGCTAGATCATTTTATTCTAGGCCCTCCCAATCCTAAAGAAATTAAAAGTCTAGCACCTTTTAAAGATCGGAATAGAAAACATTTGTCATCTACTGTCCTTAAGGGAAGCCACTATAAGGTTTCAAAATAACCTTGGTCTCCACAATTTTTTTTCTTTTCTTTTCTTTCTTTCTTTTTTTTTTTGAGACAGAACCTCCCTCTGTCACCCAAGCTGGAGTGCAGTGACCCAATCTCGGCTCACTGCAACCTCTGTTCCCGGGGTTCAAGTGATTCTTCTGCCTCAGCCTCCCAAGTAGCTGGGATTACAAGCATCTGCCACCATGCCCATCTAATTTTTTCTATTTTTAGTAGAGATGGGATTTCACCATGTTGGCCAAGCTGGTCTTGAACTCCTGACATCAGATGATCCACCCACCTTGGCCTTCCAAACTGCTGGAATTACTGATGTGAGCTACAGCGCCCAGCTGGTCTCCACAATCTTTTATCTTAACCTGCACATTTCCTTTCTATCAATCCCAGGTCTTTAGACAAACCCCACCAGTTGTCAACCAGAAAATGTTTTTTAGATTATTTGTTTGTTTTCTTTGAGACAGAGTCTTGTTCTGCCGCCAGATGCCAGGCTGGAGTACAGTGGTGCAATCTCGGCTCCCTGCAATCTCCGCCTCCTGGGTTCAAGCAATTCTCCTGCCTCAGCCTCCCTAGTAGCTGGGACTACAGGCGCACGCCACCACACCCAGCTAATTTTTGTATTTTTTAGTAGAGATGGGGTTTCACCATGTTGGCTAGGATGGTCTTGAACTTTTGACCTCATAATCCGCCAGCCTCGGCCTCTCAAAGTGCTGGGATTACAGGTGGGAGCCACCGTGCCCAGCCAGAACATGTTTAAATTTACCTATAGCCTGGAAACTCCCTCTTTGAGTTGTTCCACCTTTTGGACCAAACCAATGTATTTCTTAAATGTATTTGATTGATGTTGCACGCTAAAACCAAGCTGCACCCCAACCACCTTGAGCACATATTCTCAGGACCTCCTGAGGGCTGTGTCATGGGCTGTGGTCACTCATATTTGGCTAAGAATAAATCTCTTCAAATGTTTTACAGAGTTTGACTCTTTTCATTGACAAAAGTACAATCTGGTGACCATCGATGTTGCCTCTGAAAAATCTTGGCCAGAAGGGGAGAATGTAAACCAAAAATAAAATTTAAAGGTCCTCCAGCAACTCTTCTGAATGGACTCCCTCCTTGGTCAGGGCATCTAAAATTTAACCTGAAAGACTGGTTCAGGCTGTGATGGGAAGTAGGGGTTGGACACGCCCCATTATACCCCTCCAGCATTAACATCGACATAGACCTTAAGTCTGTTAATAAACATTTACAGTCTATTCTCTCTACAGCCTGCTACTTGGAGGATTCATCTGCATGATTAAACCTAGGTCTCCACAACCCCTATCTTTACCCTGACATTCCTTTCTATAGATAATAACTCTTTCAGTCATTTGCCAGAGTATTTATTTATTTATTTATTTATTTATTTTTGAGATGGCGTTTCACCCTTGTTGCCTAGGCTGGAGTGCAATGGCGTGCAATCTCGGCTCACTGCAACCTCCACTTCCCAGGTTCAAGCAATCCTCCTGCCTCAGCCTCCCAAGTAGCTGGGATTATAGGCATGTGCCACCATGTCTGACTAATTTTGTATTTTCAGTAGAGATGGGGTTTCTACTCAAGACCAGAGTAGAGTTGGTCAGGCTGGTCTCAAACTCCTGACCTCAGGTGATCCACATACCTCAGCCTCCCAAATTGCTGGGATCACAGGTGTGAGCCACTGCACCAGGCCCAGAGTATCTTTAAATCTACCCTGTGACCTGGAAGTTCCCACAACCCAGCTTCAAATTGTCCCACCCTTCCAGATCAAACCAATGTAAATCTTACCTGTATGGACTGATAGCATTATGGCTCCCTAAAATGTATAAAAGCAAGTTGTACCCCAACCATCTAGGGCCCATGTCATCAGAGTTTCTTGAGGCTGTGTCACGCACACATCCTAAATCTTGACAAAATAAACTTCCTAACTTGATTTTGTCTCAGATTTCAAGCTCCTTGCCTCAAGAAATCCTCCCCACTCAGCCTATCAAAGTGTTGGGGTTACAGGCTTGAACTACTGTACCTGGCCACCTTATGACAATTTAACCGGGAGGGAATGTCTACTGACTAGTTATTTTTCAAAGGCTTTCTTAATATTACATTTTTTAAGTTGAGAAGTAGCTGCCTTTTATTTTTCAATCGCCAAAAAGATAGAAATTTCTTAACTCTCTCTTTTTTTTTTTTGAGACAGAGTCTTGCTCTGTGGTCCAGGCTGGAGTGCAGTGGCGTGATCTCAGCTCACGGCAACCTCTGCCTCCCAGGCTCAAGTGATTCTCATGCCTCAGCCTCTCAATTAACTGGGATTACAGGTGCACGCCACCACACCTGGCTAATTTTCGTATTTTTAGTTTTGCCATGTTGGCCAAGCTGTTCTTGAGTTCCTGGCCTCAAGTGATCTGATTGCCTCGGCCCCCCAAAGTGTTGGGATTACAGGCGTGAGCCACCATGCCCAGTCCCACAATCATTTTTTGAAAAAGTGATGTTTGAGCTGAAATCTGAAGACTGAATAAAAGTAGGTGACCAAATCAGATTTATCTTTTGAAAAGTTTATTCTGTAGTTAGTGAGGAAAGTAGAAGAGTGGGAACAAGAATGGACATGAATAAGATTGTTAGGAGGCTATGGAAATCTTGTAGTTCAGGGGTAATGGTTGCCCAATTTAGGGTTGATCCTGGTGATTGGGTGAAGTGTCTGGATTTGAGAATTATTTGTGACATACACAATAGATGAGACTCAGTTATGGATTGTGTAAGGAAAGGGAGGTGACAAGAGGGACGTCTGGATTTCTATACAACTGGATGAATGAATTATTATCATTTTAAATTGACAAATAGTTACATATATTTATAATGTTCAATCTGATGTTTAGAAATATGTATACATTATATTACCTTATATACTTATTTTTTGTGGTGAGAACACTTAAAGTGTACTCTCTGAGAAATTTTGAAGTATATAATATATTGTTATTAACTGTAGTAACAAAGTTGTTACTGTAGTAACCAACCAATCAAGCTGTATACTTGGTTACTATAGTTCATAATAATGTATTACATACAGATCTCTTGAACTTACTCCTGTCAAGCAGAAATTTTGTACCATTTGACCAACATTTTCTCAATCCTCCCCACACACATACACACAGCCCCTGACAACCATCATTCTACTCTGTTTCCATGAGTACAACTTTTCAGATTCCACATATAAGTGAGAACATGTGATATTTGTCTTTCTGTCCCTGGGTTATTTCACTAACCATAATGTCCTCCAGTTTCATCCATGTTGCCACAAATGACAGGATTTTATTCTTTATTATGGCTGAATAATATTCCGTTGTGTCTATACCACATTTTCTTTATCCATTCATTCACTGACAGACAGATACTTAGGTTGATTCCATATCTTTGCTATTGTGAATAGTGCGACAATGAACATGGGAGTACAGGTGTTTCATGGAGATACTTATTTCATTTCTTTGAATATATACTGTGTAGTGGGAGTATTGGGTCATATGCTAGTTCTGTTTTTAATTTTTTTAAGGAGTCTCCATACTTTTTGTCATAACGGCTATATGAATTTACATTCCCATCAGCAGTGTACTACATCCAATCTTTACAGCCTCTGATGGCAGCTTCCTAGTTGCACCCCTCCCAATCATTCATTCAGCCAATGTCAGATAATTTAGAATTATGGTTTTGCAACATCTACTTCTATGTATCTAATTCCGATTCAGTCGGATAAAGTAGGTTATGCTGAAGTAACACCATCAAAATGTTATCAGTTTAACACAACAAAAGTATATTCTTTACTCAATGGAAGCGCCATAGGTCCAGGTGAGTCCCTAGGGAAGCTATGCTTCATATAGCGGCACAGTATGCCCACTTGCTTTAATCCTGTGACACCTTATCAACACATGTTCCTAGCAATTGTCTATCACATAATACAATGTACAAGACAGTCCTAATAATGTGATTAGACATCATCTGAAAGCTGTGAATGAAAACCTATGTCCTTGCAGGCTTACACAATACAAAAGTTACTAGACAGACTTCAGTGTCCCCTTCACTTACTACCTTGGAACTTATGAGAAAAGTAGTGAGAAACATATGTAGTTAAGATTATATAAGGGAGGTAGAGTTGTTTCCAGGACAGGAGGAAGGTAAAGGAACTAGACTACACTAGAGTAAAGGAAGATGGGTGTTTATGTGTATGTATAAAACTGGCAGTATGAATAAAACAATTAAAAAAAATTTTTTTTTTTATTTTGGAGATGGAGTTTTGTTCTTGTCATCCAGGCCAGAGTGCAGTGGTGCAATCTCAGCTCACTGCAACCTCCACCTGCCAGATTCAAGCGATTCTCCAGCCTCAGCCTCCTGAGTAGCTGGGATTACAGGCACTCACCACCATACCCGGCTTTTTTTTTTTTTTTTGTATTGTTGGTAGAGACAGGGTTTCACCATGTTGGCCAGGCTGGTTTCGAACTCCTGACCTTGTAATCTGCCCTCCTTGGCCTCCCAAAGTTCTAGGATTACAGGCATGAGCCACTATGCCTGGATGAATAAAACAATTTAAATACCTGCTCTCATCAAGCTTACATTTCAATGGGAAGTTTATATGTTTATATTTAGGTCCAGGGAGCCACCAAGACAAGATTTGTTTCTTTTATGAAGAAAGTAGTTTTGAGAGAATACAAAGAGGCCAGATTTGGGACCTACTTGGAAAAGATCCTGCAGTGATCAAGAAAGCTCCTGTGTGGTCTGCGAGTAGTAGTGGGATTAGAGGTGACTGCTTTAAAGTGACACTTGCATTTTTTATTATGGTAAATAGGCATTTGCCTTTTATGTTGCTATAATCGTTCCCAGAAGGTAGGGAAGCAGTACAGGACTGTGTGATATTATGTGCTACTGAGAAGTAATGAAGAACTTGGAGGACAATGGTGGGGAAAGAATAGCAACCACACCATCCCGCCTACAAATATGATACATGTTTATCAAAAAGTCAGCCTCATTCATGCTTTGTCTGCCTACTTGCTCTTTGCTCTTGCCTGGAATGACACTGCTTTCCCACCTCTATCCTACCTTATTTGGGCACACGTAATAATAAAATTATTTATGTAAGGGCCTGGTGTAGTGGCTCATGCCTGTAATTCCAGCACTTTGGAAGGCCAAGGCAGATGGATTGTTTGAGGCCAGGAGTTGGAGACCATTCTGGGCAATATGCAGAAACCCCATTTCTACTAAAAACACAAAAATTAGTAGGGCGTGATGGCACATGCCTGTAGTCCCAACTACTTGGGAGCCTGAGGCATGACAGTGCTTGAGCCTGGAAGGCAGAGGTTGCAGTGAGCCGAGATCATGACACTGCACTCCAGCTTGGGAGACAGATCCAGACTGTCTCAAAAATAGTAAACAAGGCTGGGTGTGGTGGCTCATGCCTGTATTCCCAGCACTTTGGGAAACCAAGGCGGGCAGATCACTTGAGGTAAGGAGTTCGAGACCAGCCTGGCCAATGTGGTGAAATCCCATCTCTACTAAAAATACAAAAAATCAGTCAGGCAAGGTGGTGCCTACCTGTAGTCCAAACTACTTGGGAGGCTGAGGTGGGAGAATCACTTGAACTCAGGAAGTGGAGGTTGCAGTGAGCCAAGTTCATGCCATTGCACTCCAGCTTGGGTGACAGAACAAGACTCTGTCTCAAATAATAGTAACAATAATAAATATATAATAAATAAAATTATACATGTAAATTTACTAGCAGAGTGCTTAACATATATTAGACTCTCAATTCTTTCCTTTTACGATTGTATGAAGGGAGCAGATTCTGGATATTATGTTCTCCCCTTGGAACAGGTAGACCCACTAGATAATTTGCAGTATTTGGTGGAATTTAAAATTCACTGCTTTTTACACTTCTGTATGCTAACCCAGGGTTAAAAATTTAGAAATGGGATACTGTATTTGAAATACTCAAAGAAGTTCTTAGTACATACCAAGCATCCAATGTTATTGTTAACTTATTCCCATGTATAGAAGAATATTTTTGGAAGAGCACTTCTTCAGTTTTGGAGAAACTTTAAAAATGCATTCTCACACTTTTGTAAAACTCATAGCTGTTCCTCACCAAGTGATATGGTTTGGCTGTGTCCCCTCCCAAATCTCAACTTGAATTGTATCTCCCAAAATTCTCACTTCTTGTGGGAGGGACCCAGAGGGAGGTAATTGAATCACAGGGCACGGTATTCAAATGATAGTAAGTCACACAAGATCTGATGGGTTTATCAGGGGTTTCCACTTTTGCTTTCTCATTTTTTTCTTGCCTCCTGCAAAAGGCAAGAAAGTCCCTTTTGCCTCCTGCTTTGATTCTGAGGCCTTTTCCAGCCATGTGGAACTGTGAGTCCAATTAAACATTTTTTGTTCCCGGTTTCAGGTATGTCTTTATCAGCAACACGAAAATGAACTAATACACCGAGGCTATGCAAATTTGTCTGGCGCAAAGTAGTAGATTATGAACCTCGTAATGATAGATTTAAAATCCCCATCTCAGTGTCTACTGTGTAAGAAATCATTAATACATTTCCTCCCCGTGTACACAGAAATTTGCACATGAAAAACCCTCTACATACAGAATTTATTAAAATTATATACAAATATAAAATGAAAGTTGAGCTTTGATTCTTGTTTTCTTTTAAAATCCTACAATCCTTCTCAGTGTGTAATGTATAATAAATCGTTAATAAATTCCCTCCATGTGTACACAGAAATTTGCACATAAAAACCCCTTTACATACAGAATTTATTAAAATTATATACAAATATAAAATGAAAGTTGAGGTTCAATTCTTGTTTTGTTTTATAATCATACAATTCTCATAGCAGAAGTCAGTTTTTCAAAAGCTGGGATGTGTGCCAGAGGAATATGGGGACTAAACAAATTGAGCTTTGAGCACAATGATATCAAGCATGGCAGCAGGATCAGCAACGGGCAGGGAGGGAATGTGGCTACCTTCCCTAGTGTCAGTCAGTAGAGTGCTCTGCTGAGTCAAATTATAAGAAAAGCAATAAAAGGAAGGAACAAAACAGAATGATCCAAGGAACAAATGACATGTCCACAATAGAGCTACTATGTAGCTTATATTGGAATGATAGATAAAAAATTAAAACAGAAATTGCCACAGTAAAATCCATCATAGACACATCTGGACAGGTCTGGCCAAGTTCAAGAAGACAGGCAGAAAAAGAAAAAAAAAGAGAGAGAGAGAAAAAAAAGAAAAAAAAAAACAAAGAAGATAGGCAGTCTATGCCTCAGGACCTAGAAGATGGTGTGAAGGAAGTGGGTAGGGTAACAGGGCAACAAAGAGGCCATAAAGGGGAGGAAAATAAGTGACTGTTGCCACAGATAAACACTGGATATGCCAACGTGGTAAAGTGAGAAGCAAATTTTGCTGTCCGGGTCTCTCTCTCTTTACACACATGCACCCAGACACTGACGTGTGCACACACACACATCACCACCATCACCATTACCTTTGAAGAAATCCTGCATATCTTCTGAGTGCCATGAATGCTGACAGAGTCAGATTATCTTCTGATTAGATATGTGAGGTCACAAGACACTCTGTGACCTGCATTCTCATGTTCCTTATAGAAGGTAAATCAAGTATCTTCTGACCAGCTCATACTTGCCAACCTGGGCAAGAGTGATGATGGTGAAGAGCAATTTGGAGAAAAAAAAATATCAAGAGAGGTGAAGTAAAGTTGTTCATTGTGTTTATTACCTGTCTATTAGTGATACAGTCCCTTTGTCTCAAGAAAAATCCTGGAAAGCTTCAGAGGAACAAGTGTAAAGTGAAAACA
Organism: Plecturocebus donacophilus; assembly: GCA_004027715.1. Classification (NCBI taxonomy): domain Eukaryota; kingdom Metazoa; phylum Chordata; class Mammalia; order Primates; family Pitheciidae; genus Plecturocebus; species Plecturocebus donacophilus. Next base: position 64,309 of record PVKP010006677.1, on the reverse strand, counting down.
GGGAGAGTGGGAAGCCAGCTGATCTGACCTCAGTGAGTAGTGCTGAGTTCACAACGCAGCCAGAATAACAGAAAAGAAGAGAAAGCAACTATTTTCACCACATCCATAGCACTGTTATTTAGATGTTAAATAACTCAAAAAGAAAGAAAATACAACTCAGACCAGAAGGAGAGTATGATAGGCAAAATAATGAGCCCTCAAAAATATCCACGTCCTAATCCCTGGAACCTACGAATATGTAAGCTTACATCTGCAGATGTGATAAAGTTAAAGACTTTGAAATAGGGAAATTATCCTGGATGATCAAGGTAGGTTCAGGGTAATTACAATGGGCCTTAAGAGTGGAACAAGGGAGGCATAAGTGGTCAGAGGGATATGATGTGAAAAGGCCTTGACCTATTGCTGCTGGCATTGAAGAGGGAGGAAGGGCCCATGAGCCATGTCATGTAGGGTGGGTTCTAGAGCTAAGAAATGAAAGAAATTCGTTCATTGTGAAGATTATTTAGAATAGGTACCCTAGTCCACCATGCAGAAGTCTGACAGTTCACCATCTACTTTACCCCCGCAAAACTAGGAAAGTCTGAATCCTATCTTACATACTAGCTGGTATCTTTATGACATCAAGCCTGAAGATTTATAATCGTAGTCTTCAAGCAGATATATTGGTGGATGCTGTAAAAAGAATTCACATATTCCTAGGAGGTTGAAACTGGTGACCCCTAAGGCCTATTTTACTTTTGATCGGCAGTAGCCAACTGGCCCCAGAGTATCCCTCAGTCTGCAGCTTTAGACGTTGCAAAATGGATGATTATAACTTTGGGGAACAAGCAGTGAACTGTAGTTAGCACCTGGCTTTCCAATAAAATAAACTCTATAGGTCTGTGTTACCTTTCATGAGGCACAGGTTGTTTATAATAGAACATGACATACATGTTGGTAAACATTTTTATGTTTCATTCATTGCTGTATTTACAGTACCTAGAAGAATTTCTGGCATAGAGTAGCTACTCAATAACTATTTCTGGAATAAATAAGTGAATGTTGGCCACTGAACACTAGAGACGACATAGATTTTACAGAAGGTAATTCAAATATCTTCTGACCAGCTCCTCTATGAACACAAACCACCGTAACCCAGTTGCTTCTTTAATGTATTTACTAATTTGTAGATAAGGAAATTTCAGAAGACATAGTATACTGAAGCAAAGCAAAGTCTTTGACATGTGGTTATTATTTTCCTGTAAACAAATATGGGCTGTAGCTGAGCATGTGAGGTTCAAAAAATAAAAAAAATAAATAAAAATATGGGCTAAATGCAAGAATATTCATGTAGATTAATTTCTGATTAAATAACTATATTGAAAGCTGCCTTATTCTTTAATGAGCATCAATCTGGAGTGAAGCCCCTTTTTATCTGCAAGGCTCTATCCTTGATGCTTGCAATTGTTTATATATTTTTTAAATTTTATTTTTTTAGACACAGGGTCTCACTATGTTACCCAGACTAGACTGCAGAGACATCATCGGACCTCAGTGTAACTTCAAACTCCTAGGTTCAACCAATCTTCCTATCTCACCGTCCAGAGTAGGTAGGACTATAGGCATGTGATACTATGCCCAGCTAACTTAAAAAAAAAATTGTAGAGACAGGGTCTCACTGTGTTGTCCAAGCTGGTCTCAAACTCTTGGCCTCAAGTGATCCTCCTGCCTTGGCCTCCCAAAGGCTTGGGATTACAGATATGAATCACCAGGCCGGCCAATACTTGCATTTGAGTATTTTTATTTGTGACTTATTTGGATGAAGATATGAGATCATGCTCATGGAATATGCAGGTAATACATAACTGAGAGTAAGAGCCTCTACTACGAATAGCAGAGTCCAGATCTTCAAATGTCTTGCCATCTTGAATAATGCACTGAATCTATCATGGTGATATGTAATAAGGACAAGTTGGGGGAGGGTTGGCAACAATAAATTCAATATGAAGCAAAATGTAGATGTGGCTACCTAAAATTTAATGACTCTTAGGCCATAATAGTGATATAGTATCTAAACTCTGCATGGTTTCATAACCACCTAGAATATCTGTTCTGGGAATCACATTCTAAAAGAAAATAAACAAATTTCATTGCATTTAAAAGAAGGCAAATGGAATGATGGAGGTGATTTCTAATATCAGTTGGTGAGACCAGACTAAAGATACTGTTGCTGTTACAAGAAATAACATAGGAAGGCAGAAGCAGAAGGTTGCATGACACTCATATACAAATATTTTAAAGAAAGATAGTATAGTATAGGAAGGTAGAGTCTAGAAAAACACAGCCTAAGTTTAAATTCCAACTGCATCACTTCCCAAATTTGTGATGTAAGGAAGAATAAAACAGTATCTTTTCCTCATCCATCACAATATTCATGGCCTATACCCCATAAGAAAAAAATAGATTAACTGGAGAAAAGCATAGCAAACTTATTTAGCCCAAGTTTTATGTGACACGGAGCTTTCAGAAATGAAGACCCAAGACCCAGAGAATGCTATGTCTGTTTATGCTAAGTGTGATGTAAGAGGTGGACAATTGCAGAGAAATGTGATTGGACAAAAAAGGGGTATTATCGAATGTACTGAAGGGAACTCAACAAGGCCTGTGTCCTCAGATTCTTTCCTGTGCTTCTGTGTAATAATCCTTCCACCGCACAATTTTCCCCTTCCTTATTCTACACAGGAGGACACGTATTATTTGAGAGTCTCCAAGTCAGAAGGGAGGAGATCAGCAAGTGACCTTCCTAGGTTTTCTTTTCTTGCCCTCCCCCCTCCCCTCCCTTCCCCTCCCCCCCTCTCCTCCCCTCCCCTTCCCTTCTCTTTTATTTTATTTTCCTCTTCTCTGTTTTTCTCCTTTTCTTTTTTGAAACAGAGTCTCACTCTGTTGCTCAGGCTGGAGTACAATGGCACGATCTCAGCTCACTGCAACCTCCACTTCCTGGGCTCAAGCAATCCTCCCACTTCAGCCTCTTGAGTAGTTGAGACTACAGGTGCTCATCACCAAGCCCAGCTAATTTTTTGTAGTTTTTGTAGAGACAGGGTCTCACCATGTTGCCCAGACTGATCTCAAACTCCTGGGCTCAAGTCGTTTACCTGCCTTGGCCTCCCAAATTACTGGAATTACAGGTGCGAGCCACCACGCCCAGCTGCTTCCCAGATCTTCTCATTTGCTTAAAGGGAGACGAATTCTAGCTCCTGTGACCCACTTCAGGGGAAGAAGTAGGGTGAGAGAACACCGGAGAGACCTTCCTGCCCCTGTAGCCCTTGCAAATCTTGAGTTCAGAATATTTAGCATGCGAAAGGTATGTACTTTTGGGTATTGTGTTCTGAATTCTGGCAGTGACCTTCAGCAAATTACTTAACCTCTCTTAAACTCTCATTTTCCTCTTCTGGAAAATTTGTACAGCATGAAGCACGTCTACATGACATCAAATTTTTAAAGCCATGTTGTTTAATATTTAATAAATGTAGCAAAAAAGGAATGTAATATATGTTTTGACTACTTATATATTACGATAAGCATAGAAAAAGACAAGGAAGAATAATAGAAATAAAAATAGAGATTACTTCTCTTTATAATTATTATGATGATGTACTGAATTATTATTTGAAAAGTACTCAAATCAATGCCTGATAAGTATCAGCTGTGATGTAAGTATTCGCAAAACAAATTAAAGCACAAAGATGTGTTGTCAGGATTAAAGAACTTAACATATATAAAGTACTTAGAACAGTGCCTGCAGGATAATAAATACAAGAATTATGGCTGTTATATTTTCTAAACTTTTATTTTAGGTTACGGGGTATATGTAAAGGTTTATTACTTAGATCAACAAGTGTCACGAGAGTTTGCTGTACAGATTATGTCAATACCCAGGTACTAAGCCCAGTAGCCAATAGTTAACTTTTCTACTCCTCTCCCTCCTCCCACCCTCCGCGATCAAGTAGAACCCACTGTCTATTTCCTTCTTTGTGTCCGTGTGTTCTCATCATTTAGCTCCCACTTGGAGAACATGCAGTATTTGGTTTTCTGTTCCTGTGTTAGTTTGCTAAAAATAATGGGCTCCAGCTCCATCCATGTTCTTACAAAAGGCATGATCTTGTTCTTTTTTTGAGATGGAGTCTCACTCTGTCACCCAGGCTGGAGTGAAGTGGTGCGATCTCGGCTCACTGCAACCACTGCCTCCGGGGTTCAAGTGTTTCTTCTGCCTCAGCCTCCCAAGGAGCTGGGATTACAGGTGCCTGCCACACTGCCCAGCTAATTTTTGTACTTTTAGTAGAGATGGGGTTTCACCATGTGAAACCATGTTGGTCAGGATGGTCTTGAACTCTTGACCTCAGGTGATCTGCCTACCTCGGCCTCCCAAAATGCTGGGATTACAGGTGTGAGCCACTGTGCCCAGCCAGACCTCATTCTTTTTTATGGCAGCATGTTTTTAAAGACTGTAATGTGAAAGTGGGATTAGGCTTGACCTCCAAAAGCAGTGTTCTAAGAAAACATCAGAAATATATAAGAATTGCATCTCAACAGACAAAAGAACTTTTCAATCGTAAGAGATTCCCACTTGTGCTGGTAAGGGTATATAATCTGCATTCTTGACTCAGATAGATATGCTGCAATCACAATTCTTTCTTTTTTGAGCTTTGATTTTTCTTACCTGTAAACTGGGCAAATGTTGAAGGTAATTTTAATTATTAAATAAGAAAATTTTCAGAGAGTTGTTTTCTGTCTTATTCTAGAACCGTGTCTGGAACTTAGTAGGCACTCAATAAATATTTCTTGAATGGATTTGCAAAAAGAAAATGCTACAGTTTTAGTTACCTTAGGAGTCGGTGGAGAGCTTTCACCCTGGCTTTCTGAAAGTTCACCAAAAAATTGAGAGGAGAAAGAAAAAAAACCCAGCCAGGTAGGCAGTTAGTGTGGGTCCTTGGTTGAATTCTTTTAAACAGAACAGCATGCAGGCACAGATAAGGGAACTTGCACATGGAGGCTTGGCTAAGCCATGCCCACAGCCACACAGATAAGAAAGGCTACACAGCTGACTTGCCCAGACATGCCCACAATGGAAATTTCTGTCCCCTGGCACCTGTGCAATAAGGGGAACAAAGCAATATGGAGTAACTCAAGCTAAGGGCCTGCATACACGTTAGGAGGATGGGGTGCAGCTACCACAAATTCGTGCCGTATGTAAATGAGACACCCAGCGGTCATCAGTTTCTTATAAAAGACTTTGCATTTAACGTAAAAATGGCAACCCTTCTCCAGGACTCGTCTCTGTGGCAAAGAGCTTTCTCTCTTTCACTTTTTTAGGTTCTGCTCTAATCTCACTCTTGGCGTGTAGACATCCTTGATTTCTTCTGGTATTAGACAAAGATCTCCAGGTAATACCTAATAACAAGGGACTGCTACATTGTGGTGCATTGGCGAGACTGTAACAAAATCAACTCACAAAGGCAGATTAATTGAAGAAAAGGCAAATTTATTTACCGTATATACACGAGAGCCTTCAGAATGAAGACCTAATCCCCCAAGGAGGTTCAGGAGCTTATATACTGTTAAAAGAATAACTTCAGCTGAATTAAATTTAAAGGAGTTTAATTGAGCAATGAATGATTTGAGTTTGAACACTCAGCAGGGTATGAGTGGGTGAAGTATGACTGCTGGGATCAGCCAAGACTCAGCTATTGCTACAGGTTTCTAAGTTAGGTTTTCAATCTTGTCTACCTATTAAGTTAGGTTATGGTTTATCCACCAGGACCCAAATATAGAAGTACAGAGTCCTTCTCAGGCCATATTTAGTTCACTTTTACAATACCATCCTGATAAAACAGGTTATGAAAGGGTGGAAAAGAGGAATTCTGTTGAGGAAATTACGAGGGAGAATGAATGGGTCCACGAATAGAGATGAAGTTGTAAATAATTCTCTTTGACAGTGCAAGCGTCTGTTCAGGTGTGGTTACATTCTTGGTCTTACAGGGAGGGGAAGGAAAAAGCAATTTTTCTCCTTGGTGGGTCTGGATCTTAGGCAGATAAAGGAACTTCAACTTATTTGAGAGAGGCTATGAGGGCAGTGGGGAAGGTCAGAGAGACCTTGAAAATTCTTCAGGTCAGCATGTCAACAGCTCCTATTTTGGGATATCAGTTGCTGAGCCCCAACATTAACTTTCCTATTTCATGACAAGAATCCAATCTTTATAGAGATTTCAAGAAACACTTCAACTTGCAAAAAGGAGGCATAGAAAGAATGTAGGACTGTTTATAATAATGAAAAATGGGCAAAAGAAAAAAAGCCTAAAAGGAGAATAGCTAAATAAACTGTGGTTCATGTGACAGATTACTATGCAGCCATTAAAAAGAATGAAGCATGTCTCTATGGCATGGAAGACGTTTCAAGCCATACTGTTTAATAAAAATAGCCAAAATAGGTAATCTATGTGTGTTTTGACTACTTAGATGTGATAACAAGCATAGAAAAAGGCAAAGAAGAGAATGGGGACTTGAAACAGAGGTTACCTCAGGAGAGGAGACTGAGATAGCATGGAGGGTGGGGCCCGGCTTAAGGGGTTTCGGCCTTTTCTTTCAAGTTATGATTATCTTGGAAAGCTTCAGTTCCAACATGGTTAATTCCCTGTGTAAGAGTTAAAGAAAGAGGAAAGAAACACTAAACGCGGCTTGGCAGTCAAAGACAGGTTTTCCTTAGTTAAAACCTGAGAGGCAGTCCTGGCTGAATTCAGTCCGGAGCACTTTCTCTTACAGACTGAGAGTATACATTGGTTTTAGGGTGACGGGGCTAGTCACAAGCTTGGAATGTGGATGTGCGTGGAGAAGTTTCTGACAAGGTTGGACTCTCTCTGGGAGGGGGAGATGATCTTGGGGGAGGCATCTTTCCAGCCAGAGTGGGAGGGGCTGGCATGTCTCTGGTAGGGTAGGAGTTTGGAGTGTTGCTGGTTGGAGATGTTATTTGTGGTTTATGGTCATGCTGAGCTTAACCATTAGGCTGATGCCGTTTGGATTCAAGCGTTTTTTCTTTTTTTTTTTAATTAAGGTGAACTTTTAGAATGAGAGGCTTGTCCAAGATGGCGATGCTCCTGCTCTGTCATCCTGTTACTAATTATAGTTATGGAGAGGCCAGAGAAACACTCGATAGGGATATTTTAGAGAGGAATCAGTGTCAAATGATTTTACAATTCTCCCTTACCCCTAAGTTTCTGATTTGATAATTCAAATTCACAGCTAAGTATAATCCATGCAGATGAACATTCATTTCTCAGATGGTGTCTTTGTAAGTTGGAGGGGGGAGGGTGGGGATCTCTTCTCCTTTCTTCTCTTCTATATCCCTTTCCTCCACGGCCGTCCAGGAAGCCTTACACAGTAAAACAGACAGTTCAGGAACTAACACTTTTAAAGGTCTCTGGGATTTGAATAGATTGAAATTGCCTGAGGGAATGTGTTTTCTGAATCGTTTTTTGATAAGCCATTCAAAGAAAAGAGAAAGAGTCCTTCAAATGACTCTCTATACAAACTTTTCCCCTGATGAAACACCTATTTGCAGATATTATTCTTAACTTTTCAATGAAGGACTCAGGAATGAAGAAAAATCAGAAGCACAAAATAAAAAGAACAGAAAAAGAGATTATGATATGCAAAGGATCTGGAAATTGCCCTGGGAACTGACAGGAAGTTGATATGTCCCAGTGCCCCAGCAGAAACAAGGTGGTTTTTAAATCAACTAGATGGAGAAAATGAACAAAGTGCAACATTTTTTTTTTTGAAGACAGAGTTTCACCATGTTGGTCAGGCTGGTCTCGAACTTCTGTCCTCAGGTGATCCGCCTGCCTCAGCCTCCCAAAGTGAGCCACCATGCCCGGCTACTGCAACATTTATCTACATAAGACAATACTTTTAAAAAAAATCTTTTAATTGTTATTTTGTAGCGCCCCATCGCAGCTGACCCCCATCCTTCCCTTCGATGATGACATTTACAGGCTTCAGGGGGACTAGGGAACAAAGGTGGGGCCTGGCAGCACAACTATGCTGCCAGCTGGGGAGAGCAAGTCACAAATACAAATTATCACAACAGTTAGCAACTGTACTTGGGGAATCTGGAAATTGAGGAGGCCCCAGCTCCTCATTGTACAGGGATCTATTTGGCAGTGACCTTGCTCTGGAGATGATGATATTCCTTCAGCCTGAGGGCATTAATGTCGATGAACTTGGTAGCATCAATTGGCTCCTAGTCGCCCTACACGTTCATGCTCATCGGCTCCTCGTTATAGAGAGACAGTGGGGACTCTCACCAGAGGATGTACACCTGGCTCTTGAAGACGGACAGCTGCACTTTCCCTTTCACTCGCTATGGGACTTGGCGAAGCAGTGGTGGACAAATTCACACTCAGGGCCGTGCCAGAAACTGGTGTGCACCAGCTCAGCAAATTTCAATCCCATGTCTTGTTTGATTTTGCGCACTTCCAGGCCCATGGTGAAGGCCCCGATGTCTAAATGAGTGTGGTAAAGGATGGTGCCTGCTGGGATCTGGTAGATAACTCGGGACTTCATTCCAATGAAGCGGTTCTCCATGATGTCAATACGGCCCACACCTTGCTTGCCTGCGACTTCGTTCAGGTACATAAAGAGCTCCAAGGAGGTCTGGTGGGCGGTGCCATCCTTGACATTGGTCACCTTCACGGGGACCCCTTTTTTGAACTCGATCTCGAGAATGTCAGGAGTGTTGGGGGCTTTGGCTGGCTCCTAGGTCTTCATGTAGAGAATTGGAGACGCTTGCTTCTTGGTGTTCTCCGAGACTGCAGCCTGGTAGCTGATGTGCATGAGGTTCTCGTCCATCCTCCACAGGTTCTTGGGAGTGACCAAGATGGGAATCCAGAGTTGCTTTGCGTATTCCATCAGATCGTTTCGGACCTTGAGCTGGTTGTAGAACTCAGGCATCCTCCAGGGAACAATGACCTTTATCTGGGGGGCCAGCCAGTAGCAGTTGAGCTCAAACTGGACCTGATTGATTGGTCCCCTCCCGCTGGGCGATTTCCACTTGTTTTCAGGGGATGCAGGGCCTGGTGAGAGAGGTGCCCAGGAGGTAGCAGTCCTTATACAGTGCACTGGACTGGATGGCTGGCCAGATGAACTTCTCCACAAACCCCCTGCTGACAACCTCAATGAACACCTCTTTGGCCCTAAGCTTCAGTGCCTTCTTCCTGGCTTCCTCAAAGTCTTCCTTCTGGCCAATGCTGGCCAGGTAGGCAATGACGTCATTGCCTTGTTTCTTCAGCCACCTGAGGATGCAGGAGGTGTCGAGGCTGCCACTGTAGGCCAGAATCACAGAGCCTTTGCTGGACATAGCGTCTGAGATTGGAGGCGTGAGTTCCCGGTGTCTGGAATCTGTCTTCGTGGTGCAGTGAACCACTCGGGCCTAGACAGTGGTAGCAGGCGACAATACTTTTCATAGTCATGTTTTATTGCATGAAATGGTTTTGTTTTGTTTTTTTTTTTTTGAGACAGCATCTCACTCTGTTGCCCAGACTGGAGTGCAGTGAGGCGCTCTCGGCTCGCTGCAACCTCTGCCTCCGGAGTTCAAGCAATTCTCCTGCCTCAGCCTCCCGAGTAGCTGGGACTACAGGCACACCCACCACGCCCAGCTAATTTTTGTATTTTTAGCCGAGACAGGGTTTCGCTCTGTTGCTCTGGCTGGTCTTGAACTCTTGGCCTTAAGTAATCTGCCCACCTCAGCCTTCCAAAGTGCATTACAGGCATGAGATACCGTGGCTGGCGAATGAAATTGCTTTTTAACTGTAAAACAAACGGGGAAATGAACAAAATTGGGGTTATTTCAGTCTTCACGTGATATTTCTCTCCTGCGAAAAGAAAAAGATATAAGTGTATTGAAAATCTGCTGATTCGTTTGCTGCAACGCAGTTTTGAAATCTCACTGCCAATTTAAGTGAGATAGCAGGGAGAAATATTTTATAGATTCAAAAACAGCTTTTGTCACTTTTTCAGCCTCTCCTTTTCCAAAGGCCAAATGTTAGAATAAGTTGTGTTTATGTTACACAACGGTTTTTAATTCTCAAACGCTAAAACCTCCTCCAAGTGAAGCAGATTTCAAGGGCTGAGAAACAGAAAAGTGAGCTGAACAAAGGAAGCAAGTCTGACCACCAAGGGGAAAGGAGGTGGTAATAGCAGTCTGCAACATTTCAGGTCTTTTCAGTAGTGCCCAGTGCCCCTCGGGAAACAGAATATAACCAGAAATTGCCAATTAAAGCATGAAGTCAGAATTGCGGGTTTTCCAAACAGGTGATTTCTCTGGCATGCTTTTCGGCTGTACAGAATCAGACTTGAGTCCCTGAATTGGATAGCATATGGGGAAAATATAATTTGCAAGCTCAAGTTAAATTTGTTTTCTATTTAAAATTTTACAGGACCTGGAACTGACTAGTCCTTTTTTATGGAAAGCAGAAATGAGAAAATCAAGGTAATGATCATTAGTGAAATGTGATACACATTAGTATTCTGTAACCAGCCGAACTACAGGTGATTAATCATTAAAGCAATTACTTATTCTTTACTATTTTTAGGAATCTCAGATATTTCCATTATAAATGCACAATAATGAAAGTACCTATTTAGAAGCAGCTGATTGTTGAATGGGTTATAAGCTAAATGAAATATTAATCGGCTAATACTTTGACATTTTTTCATAAAAATGCATTGGCTTTTACTATATATAATCTTCTAAATGAGAGAAAGCTATGCCTATCTGTAAGTAAATAACTTGTTTTTGTTCAAAATTTAAACTCATGACATTTGAGTTTTTTTTTTCTTGTATTCTGACACGAACCGAATGCTGAATTAAATTTTTTTTCCGTTAAAGTTTTAAAAAGAGGGAGAATTTACTTAAAGTGTATAAAAGAGTAGAATATGTGGTAATCATAGCAGTGATGCAAAACTAAGAAAGAAAAAAATTTGTTATTGCTACACATCAAGTAACAAAATTAGATGAAGAATTTTGATGTTGCCCAGAAACTAAACATTAAAATCTTTAATTCTTAAAATATTTTTATAGGTACTATTGAAAATGTTACTAGTAAAGGTAAGTGTTTTATAGTTCCACAATATGAAGATATGCTAAATAAGTTCCATAATATGAAGATACACTAAATAAGTGGTAAATGAAGATTCATAATATCTATATCTTTCACATATTAATGTGAAAGGTAAAGAATCATACATTATTTCAATGCATATCTTTCTCTCACTTGTTTCTTCCATGTTTTCTTTGAAATTGTGGAAAAATATATATGGGGGCCATCTAGTGGCCAGTACAATACTTTTTGTTTGGGTTTGAAATCAATTATTAGTTTCCAGAATTGTATTCTATTTCTTCTGCCATCAAAACCAGGAGAGACAAACATGATTTCCATGATGATAGGAATCCCTTAGCAGGTGTTTTCTCCATTGAACTGTTCGGATGTCATACTTATAAATTTGTTAACCTGTGGTGGAAGTTGGGAGGCGGGGAAACATGAATAATGACAAAAGCCTTAAATGTCAAGAGGTTTGGTCAATCAGTTCAGTATTTAAGCAACTCGATTAATAAAAGTGCTTGGTTTTTTAAAGAATCATTTTTGAGTGTAGGTTTCAAATTGCATTGCTACCAATCCAAGTGACATAGGAAATCAATTGAGCACAGGGCTGTAATATTCAGCAGATATGACGTCAACTGCTGAGGCTTCACTGCTGATACCTCTTCTGATCTGTGAGTGCTTCTCCTGTACCTGTTGACTATCACGTTGAGTCTTGGATGTCAATTAACTATGTATATAGTAATGTGCCTGTGCTTAGTTTCTATAATAAATAAAGCAAATTATCTAACCAGAATCTTGCTGTGAATTTAAGAACTATAGTTATTTCTGCCTTCCTTTCTCATCCCCAGAAACAATCAACTTTAACAGTCTTTTGTATATCCTCTTTGAAATGTTTATGACTGTACAAGCATCATTTTTATTTTACAAAGAGTAGCACACATACTATCTTGCTACTTTTTATTCACCTAATATATATTTGAAGATACTTCCCTTCATGTTTATAAAGAGCAGGTGTCTTCTTTTTGAATTGCTGCAAGCTACAATAATCCATAGATGTACCAGGATTCATTTAGACCTCTACTGATAGGCATTTAACTTGTTTCTAATCTTTAGTTGTACAAAAAAGTACACAGACAGCATCCTTGTACATATTTCTTTGCTTATACATGATAGCATTTTTTTTTTACTATCTATGTCTACCTCTTTTTATCTCTTTTATTTTTTATTTTTTGACAGTTACAGGAGTCTGCCTCTTTTTAAACATTTAATACCTACTATGTATAAGACAAAGTTGCTCGGCTAGGTGTTGGGGATGCAAAATAGTCTAAGATGAGCTCTACACTCCTGATATTTTGAATGTAATTGGATAAACAAAATGTCTGCTGATAAAGAAGCAAAGTAGTTTACGATTTGTAATTTATGGATGACTTTAGAGCCAGAGGAACTTAGAAAACAAAAAGGTCATTTGAGTCTGCAATGGTATGGGGCAATGGATGGGATTTGAGCTAGTCTCTAAAAAGGACAAGCATTAGATACAGGAAAAATAGAAGGGAACATATCCAGGCAGGAAAAACAATGTGAAAAAATCATGGAAATTGAAAGGTACATTGCATGTTTTGCAGGATGCCATTTTGGTCAATTTAGGGTCATGGCATATGAACATCATTAAAATTCAAGGAAAAGTGATTCATACTTCAAAAGTAAAGAATATTTTTGCTACAAAATTGTACTAATCTAAGCCCAGTTCAGCAGAAAATGAAAGAATCAAAATATGAACAGTGAATCATAGCAACCCGTAACTTTCATCACTAAAATTATTTTATGGTCATCTCTCTATTTTCAAAGAAAATATCTGGAATTACCTGGTTTGGTCACTTTGATCTTGTAAATCCTCTTGAGGGATCAGTCAGTCACGAACCCTATTGAATATATATCATGTACTAGTTGCTAAACAAATCAAATTGAGTAAGACATTAAACCTGTCCTTGAAGGAACAAGCATTCATGTATTTTATTTTGTTATTATTATTGTTTTTCTGAGATGGAGTCTCTTACTCTGTTGCCCAGGCTGGAGTGCTGTGGTATGATCTTGGCTCACTGCAACCCCCGCCTCCCAGGTTCAAGCAATTCTTCTGCCTCAGCCTCCCAAGTAGCTGAGACTACAGGCGCCCACCACCACTCCCAGCTAACTTTTGTATCTTTAGTGCAGCCCAGGTTTCACCATGTTTCCCAGGCTGGTCTCAAACTCCTGGGCGCAAGCAATCGACTCACCTCCCAAAGCGCTGGAATTATAAGCATGTGCCAGCACGCTCAACCCCTTGTATTCATGTCTTATCTCTTCACACTCCTCTTTCCCTTCTCAACATATGACAACCTTGAAATAGCTAACACAGGCCTTGGAATTTATGATTTAATAGCTCCATTGATCTCACTCTGTAATTTGCATTTATTAAAAACAAAGAAAAAGAAATCAAAAAAAGAAAAAGGTCTTAGTAAATTTGGGAGGTAGTTTTCAAGGTAAACTGTTCAAAGTAAATCCAGTAAATTATAATTATTTTACCAAACAAGATATGGTACCTTGAACAGTAAAAAACAAGACACATTTGTGTCTGCATTAGCAAAGGTAAATGCTAGTTTGTTGACAGAAGATTAAAGTAAAAATTCTCAGTGGATGGATTATAGCAATGGAAGTTTATTTCTCATGGATGTCAAGTCCACTTGGTAGTTGTGGGAAGGTAATGCCCATGTAGTTAATCTGGGGCTCAGGTTGTCAGAAGCTCCCTCATCTTCAGTGTGAATCTTCAAATGTCACACTGGAATTGAAGAACCAGCTGGCAGATGGGGGAAGAGAGAGTGTATTATTACATAAGAAGTTTTTAAGGATCACGGACCATGCCTGGAAATAACAAAAATAGTGTTACTCCTGTTTCCATTAGCTAGGACTCAACCATATCACCCCCATCTAATTTGAAGGAAGCCAGACAACTAGGCAGCCACTATTCAATTATAAGTTTACAATATGGATCAGAAGCAAGAATCTTTTGTGGATAGCTAGTCATCTCTGCCACCGTGTCCAGTCTCTTCTAAAACAGTCTGATTTAGGGCATTCTTACTCGTTTGCATTATTTTTTCACTAGAACTATTTGCTTAAGAGTGATTGATAAAAAAATACAGTGAAAGTTTGTATAAACTTCCATGCCAAGAGATATGATTTCTAGTCAGAACCTTCCTGCAAAGTTTTCTGAGTATACAATATGACATAGGCAAAAAAATGTGAGGCCATGCTTCTCTAAAAAATGGTATTTTCAATGGTAGATAATTTATTAGGAGCCTATAAGAGGATTCTCTTCAGTGTATTTCTCTGTCGTCATAAAAGGCAACCTCCAATTTGAAACCAGGCCAATCATAAAAAATAATTCCTAGGGATGGCAAAAGAGTTGTTCACTGTATAATTCACTATCAAGTTGAAAGAATACACAGAAAAAGGTAAATAGGATATCCGAGATTTTTTAAAGACCTATTGAAATTTGTATGCTTTCAATTAATGTAGCATTATGGTATCTCTATATGGATGTTAAACTTCTCGAGTTATTTTTGTTAAGATTCAGTTTTTGAAAGCACACTACTAAAAACATGTATAATTCTCCTTTCTAACATCTACTGGGGAATATACACACAAATGTATCCATATAAAGATATTTGTATTTCAGAAATCCAAAGATCTAATAATCTTTATCTGCTCTGCATCACAACAGGAATTTATCTTAAAAATGAGTTGTGGTTAAAATTGTCTTTAAAACGCTTTAACTTTTTGTTTTGAAACGGTTTCAGACTTAAAGAAATACTACCAAAATTGCACAAATAATTCATATATACCCATTCACTGAGATTCCCCCAAATGGTCAAAGTTTACCTTACCACATTTGCTGTCGCTACCTCTGTCTCTGTATTTGTCTCTTTCCCTTTCTCTCTCTCCCTCTCTCTCTCCATGCACACACACGGTTTTTCTAGAATCATTTGATAGAAGGTTGATAATAAAATTTCCGTCTATCTCTAAATACTCCAGTAGGTATTCCCTGAAAACAGGTGTATACCATTTCATAAACACAGTATACTAACCAAAATCAGGAACTTAAATACGATAAAATAATATTATATAATTTTCAGTTCTATTCAATTTCACCAATTATCACACTAACTTCATATGAACAAAAAAGAAAAATCTGGTCCAGGATTCATTCCTGGGATCACACGTTGCTTTTCATATCCACAGCATTTTGGTCTCCTTTGAGACATTTTTTCAGTCTCTCTTTTTCTTTTCATGACCTTGACATTTTTGAACAGTGTACTGTTCAAAAATGTCAGTTATTTTGACAAAAAAAGGCCAGTTATTTTGTCAAAAGTCCCCCAGTTTAGGTTTGCCTGATGTTTCCTTTTGATTAGATTCAACTTACACATTTTGATATGAATATCACAGAATTAATATGGGTTCTTTTCTCATATTGTGTAATGAGGTCCATGATAGAAATTCGTCCCATTACCTGGTACCTGGTGATGTTAACTTTCATTATCCGTTAAAGGGGTACCTGCTTGGTTTCTCTACTATAAAGTTACTAGTTTTTCCTTTGTAATTAATAAGTATCTTGCAGAGAGATACTTTGATACTAATTGTCTTATTTCCCATCATTCACTAA
The DNA here is from genome assembly GCA_004027715.1 of Plecturocebus donacophilus. Taxonomy (NCBI): domain Eukaryota; kingdom Metazoa; phylum Chordata; class Mammalia; order Primates; family Pitheciidae; genus Plecturocebus; species Plecturocebus donacophilus. Next base: position 48,484 of record PVKP010006677.1, on the reverse strand, counting down.
CTTTGGTGTCCATTGATCTTTTCCTGAAGCAATTGTTGCTATAGTAGTTGCCAAATGGCAATGTTCTAATTTGATCATACCTTTTCTATTAATTTGAATTCTACTATAAGGATGAGTTTTCCCTTCTTCCCTATTAATTTATTTTTATTCATTTAATTACATATGTTAATATAAGCTCATGGTTTCTTATTTTATTCTATGGGTTATTATCTGTTACTGCATCATGTATTGTGATTCTCAGATTACCTCAGATTTGGCCAGTGTTAGCCCCTTCAAATTGACTCTGTGTCATTTTTAACATGTCTTCATCATTATCTGAACATTTCTTTATATACTGGCATAAAATCTTTCAGGCTCATCTTGTACTTTCCTTAGTGCAAAACTTCCCATGGAACCTGGTTCCTATCAATGAAAAATTGTATTTAGAAACTAAGATTGGTGTGCTAGATATGCTCATTGATTGCTATTCATGTATTATTGTTTCTACGTATGTTTTTGTAAAGAGACATGGACAGATATAGATATCACCTGAATTTAATACTGATGCTTTCCAGTCTACTACACAATAATAACACAGGTTCAATTCTTGCTTTCTTCTTTCCGTATTTTTAGTTTCCTCCTCCAGAAGTAAAAAACTTGCTTCTAATTGTCCACAATATATTTACTTGTCTGATTGTTATATATATATATAACAATATATATAGTTTCAAAATTGCTAACAATGCACAGAGAAAATGAATTTACGAACTAGAATATGCACTGGTTGTGGTTCTAGCTATCTTTCTTCTGAGGGCATACATCAAATGCTGTGTTCCAAAGTACCTTGAGTTAGCATCGTTACAATGTGATGCCATTATTTATTTGAAATACAGTTAGGCTCATTGGCTTCTATTTGTATGTCATTTTGATTCATCTTCCCGTCCATTGTCCTTTTGTTGTACTAAAATAATCAAATAATATTTAGAATTTCTTACTTTATTCACAGTTATTTCACTTATCACCTGTGTTATAATTTTAATGATTTGGCTTTGGATTTTGTCCCTTACCATTTTTTTTCAACCTTAAAATTTTTAAGAGTATTTGGTGTAATTGTATTCTGCATAAATGTTTAGCATTTGTGATATTATCAAATGTCGGTATTGTTTCTACCAAATGAATAAAATTGCCATTATCATGCTCACAAAGTTTCCTGGATATCTTCATCTGAGTGCTAGATATTGTTTCACGAAAAGTAGAAACATATATTATGAATTTAACAACAACACGATATTATTTTTTTCACTTCCATTTTTCTTTTTTCCTTTTTTTTTTTCTTTTTTTTTGAGACGGAGTTTCGCTCTTGTTACCCAGGCTGGAGTGCACTGGCCCGATCTCGGCTCACCGCAACCTCCACCTCCAGGGTTCAAGCGATTCTCCTGCCTCAGCCTCCCGAGTAGCTGGGACTATAGGCGTGCGCCACCATGCCCAGCTAATTTTTGTATTTTTAGTAGAGACGGAGTTTCACCATGTTGACCAGGATGGTCTCGACCTCTTGACCTCGTGATCCACCTGCCTCGGCCTCCCAAAGTGCTGAGATTATAGGCGTGAGCCACCGCGCCCAGCCTCATTTTTCTTAATGTTCTATAACACGACAGCTATGTTTCCAAACTGGATTTAAATTGTGAATACCTATGACTACTGGTAATATACTTTTCACTTTCTTCAAGTTTAATAAACATTTGGCTCATGTTACTGATCTTTGTGCTCCCACTTTTAATTGATATTTTCTATCTCCAGAAACATTAGAACATTGAAAAAATATAGAATTATTTGAGGTAAAGAAACCAGGATAAAGTGAATTTTGTCATTAGAAAAAAATTCATGTGTAATAACTTATGTAAAAGTTGGAACCATACAATTTTCAGTAAGACTGTTGTTTAATATTAACATTTATGCCTAGCTACCTGAATTGGTAGAAAGTACATTTGGTTTAATAACTAACTGTTAAGAATTTTAAAAAAATTTATACTTAAGTTATTCTGTTATCATTAACATGGAAGATGAAATACATCCCCAAACCATCTTCATATGTTATTTATTGATGCTATATTCTCCTGAGGCTAGATGTTTCTAAAATCTTTTTTTTTTTTTTTTAATTTCTTCATCTATTCTTTTCAAAAATGGATTTAATCATTCAATTTATTTTCATTTTCTTCTTTAATGGTTTTATATTTTGTATTTTCTAATGTTGATAATATCATTGTTTTTTAAACATCTAAAATAAATTATATATTAGTTTATAATTATATTTTATAATATTAAGAAAAAAATAGGCCAGGCATGGTGAGTCATTCCTGTAATCCCAGGGCTTTGGGAGGCCAAAATGGGCAGATTGGTTGAACCTAGGAGTTTGAGACCATCCTGGGCAACATAGTGAGACTCTGTCTCTACAAAAAATTAAAAAATTAGCAGAGTGTGGTGGCACATGCCTGTGGTTCCAGCTACTAGGTAGGCTGAGGCAAGAGGATCACCTAAGCCCAGGGAGTTCAAGGCTGCAGTGAGCTGTGATCGCACCACTGTACTTCAGCCTTGGTGACAGTGAGACTCTCTCTTTCTCTCTCTCTTTCTATCTGTTGATCTCTAATTCTGCTAAATTTGAACACTAGTTTTTGTGCTAAGAAAATTTCCATAACAATAAATACACATTTACTATAATATAATTATGAATCATTAAGTAGTAATCTTTATTTTACGACCATGTGATATTTACTCATGGATTATTAATGATAAATGCATATGACTTATTCATTAATGATTCATATCATAATGGAATAATTTGTAGAGTTTAACTGAGAACCCAGCAATGCCATTACAGAAGAGCAAAAATAAAACAAAACAAAACCACACAAAAATAGCAGTGTATATGAGCTATATAATACAAAATGCCTAGCCAGGTCCAGTTTTCTAATATACTGAGCACTGAGTATTTATAATACATATACATATATATTTAATGTCATATTAAATATTGAGTTGCTTCTTATTAAAAATCAATCTTTTGGCTGGGCATGGTGGCTCATGCCTGTAATCCCAGCACTTTGGGAGGTTGAGGGTGGGAGGACCATGAGGTCAGGAGTTTGAGACCAGCCTGACCAACATGGTGAAACCCCAGCTCTACGAAAAACACAAAAATTAGCTGGGTGTGATGGCACATACCTGTAATCCCAGCTACTCAGGAGGCTGAGGTAGAAGAATGGCTTGAACCTGAAAGACAGAGATTGCAGTGAGCCAAAATCGGGCCACTGCACTCCAGCCTGGGCGACAGAGCAAGACTCCATCTCAAAAAAAAAAAAAAAAAAAAAAATCCTATTAAATGCTCTTTGTTCAAATATTGGATTTTATTATTCAACAAAAAGATTGACTTTTTTTTTGGAGACGCAGTTTCGCTCTTGTCACCCAGGCTGGAGTGTGATGGCACAATCTGGGCTCGCTACAACCTCTGCTTCCTGAGTTCAAGCAATTCTCCTGCCTCAGCCTCCCAGGTAGCTGGGATTACAGGTGCCTGCCACCACGCCTGGCTAATTTTTGTTTTTTTAGTAGAGACGGGTTTCACCATGTTGGCCAGACTGGTCTCAAACTCCTGACCTCAGGTAATCAGCCCTTCTCGGCCTCCCAAAATGCTGGGATTACAGGTATGAGCCATGGTGCCTGGCCTAGAATTGTTAATTAACTAGGTATCAAGTTAAGTAGATAAGTGGAACTGTAAAACTATTGGTAATTGTTGAATTTCTCTTTTACATCATAAGCTCATTGAAGAGGCATATGCCTCCCCTGCAATTTTAGCCTGGTGACCACAAAAAGCAGTCAATAACTAATGCTAGCAGGGTTCACATTGACTGCTGTTGCCTTACCCAGGAGCATACAATGAATCCTTATTTGTGATTACAACATATCTAAACACCTGAGACTGGCCTGATCTTGGAATACACGCTGAAAGCATTTAAAATCATCTCAGAGGTCTAAATATCCTAATTTTATGGTAGGATATCTAAAATCATCCCATTTCCAATCTCTTATTTTAGTTCTCCAGATAGGTTTTACTATCAGAAAGAAAAAAAAATATTGGCTAGTTAACACAGTTCTCTGTTCCTTTTGACAGGTAAGTCTGGATATTATAATGCAATTCCAAAGTCTATGCCTCTTGGATAATTAATCAATTCAAGTTTCTGACTTTCAAAAATGAGCATCATCTCTGCCTCTTATTTCTCATGTTCTTTTGCTGACAACTTCCAAATCCCTATCTCTATTCAGATCACTCCAGATTTACATGAATTTCCGTTGTCTGGATATTTCCATTTGAGAATTCCACAGGTATCACAAATTCACAATTTTCTCTCTGACAAAAGAAGACATGAGAACAGCCTTTTCCATACCCCATTATTCCTGCTGTAGGTCATGTGTATTCTTTTAAAATATACATAGACAATTTAAAAATTACAGACCACATTAGGAGTTCAAGATCAGCCTGACCAAGATTGTGAAACCCCGTCTCTACTAAAAATACAAAAATTAGTCAGGTGTGGTGGCAGGTGCCTGTAATCCCAGCTATTTGGGAAGCTGAGGCAGAGAATTGCTTGAACTCAGGAGGCGGAGGTTGCAGTGAGCCGAGATTGCACCATTGCACTTCAGCCTGGGCAAGGGAGTGAGACTCCATCTCAAAAAAAAAAAAAAAAATTACTGACCACATATTAATGCATAAAATCAGTCTTTACCAAATTTCAAGGAATTTTTTATTACAACCATATTTTCTGATCCCAGTTCAATTAATGTAGAAATCAATACCAAAAAGAAAGCTAAAAAGAGATATATAGATAGATCATGTGTGTTTGCTTTTTAAGTTCATCATGCTAATTTCTACCTTTTGGTCAGAGTGCTTAATCCATTGATGTTTAATAGTTAATGATAAAATGTAGCTCTGACATTTTTGCTTTCTGCATGTCTTATACCTCTTTTGTTCCACTATTACTTTATTATCGTGAGATTTTTTTGTGTGTGTTGAATAGTTATATAGTTATTTTTTAGGAGCAGAGCAAGATGGCCAAGTAGAATCCTACACTAATTGTCCTCCCCACTGGGACACCGAATTTGACAGCTATCTATACAAAGAAGCAACTTCATAAGAACAAAAAATTGGGTGAGTAATCACAGTACCTGGTTTTAACTTAACATTGCTAAAAGAGGCATTGAAGAGGGTAGAAGAGACAGTTTTTTGTTTTCATTTCCGTTTTTTTTTTTTTTAGATAATGTCTTACTCTGTTGCCCAGGCTGGAGTGCAGTGGTACAATCGTGGCTCACTGCAGCCTTAAACTCCTAGGGTCAAGCGATCCTCCCACTTCAGCCGCCTGAGTAGCTAGGACCACAGGTGTGTGACACCATGCCTGGCTAATTATTTTATTTTTTTTTTGTAGAGACAGGGTCTATCTATGTTGCCCAGGCTGGTCTCGAACTTCTGGGCTCAAGCAAATTTCCAGCCTTAGCCTTCCAAATTGCTAGGATTACAGACGTGCACCACCACTCCCAGCCATAAACCTCCCAAATTGCTAGGCTCCTCTGCTTGTGGAAGGGGGAGGAAAGAGTGGACAGGACTTTGTCTTGTGAATTAAGTGTCAGTTTAGCCACAGTACTATATAGAGTACTAGGTGGATATCTAAGGTTTTTGACTCCAGTTCCTGGATCCAAGATGGCATCTCGGGACTGCCTAAGACCTAAAGAAACTCATAGCCCTGAAACAGAGGACATGCCTAGCTGGTGGCACCGTCTGCTGATTGTAGAGATCCTAGGGCCTTGAGCAAACATAGGCAGTAGCCAAGTAGTGGTTACTTGGGTGAGACCCAGGGTTGTGCTTGCTTCAGGTCTGACCCAACACAGTCCCTGTAGTAGTGACCACAATGGGGCTTGTGTCACCCCACCCCTAACTCAAAGTGATTTAGCACAGAAAGAGAGATTCCATTTGTCTGGGAGAAAGTAAGGAAAGAGAACAAAAATGTCTCCTTGGTAATCCAGAGAAATCTTCCAAATCTTATCAAAGACCACCAAGGTGGTACTTGTATAAGTCTGCAGGAACTACAGAATTACTGGGCTTGGGGTGCCCTCTAAATCAGATGAAGCTTAGATTACAACACCTAAGTCACTTTGAATACCTGAAAAGCTTTTCCAAGAAAGACAGGTACAAACAAGCCCAGACTGCAAAGACTACAATAAATACCTAACTCTTCAATGCTCAGACACTGATGAGCATCCATCAGCATCACCACCACCCAGGAAAACATGACCTCACCAAATGAAATGGGCAACCAGGGACCAATCCTGGAGAGACAAATATATGTGACCTTTCAGACAGACAACTTAATATAGCTGTGTTGAGGAAACTCAAAGAAATTCAAGAGAACACAGAGAAGGAATTCAGAATTTTCCCTTAAATTTAACGAAGAGAATGAAATAATTAAAAAGAATCAAGCAGAATTTCTGGAGTTGGAAAATGTAACTGACATATTGCAGAATGAATCAAAGTTTCTGAATAGCAGAAGAAGGAATTAGTGAGCTTGAAGACAGGCTATTTGAAAATATACCATCAGAGGAAACAAAAGAAAAAAAGAAAGAAGTATGACTATGAGACTTAGAAAATAGCTCAAAAGGGCAAATCTAAGATATATTAGCCTTAAACAAGAGGAAGAGAAAGAAATACAGGTAGAAAGTTTATTTAAAGGAATAACAGAGAACTTCCCAAACCTAAGGAAATATGTATCAATATTTAAGAACAAGAAGGTTATAGAATATCAAGCAGATTTAACTGAAAGAAGACTAATTCAAGGCATTTAGTAATTAAAATCTCAAAAGTCAAGAATAAAGGAAGGATCCTAAAAGCAGAAAGAGAAAAGAAACAAATAACTTAAAATGGAGGTCCAATGCGTCTGGCAGCAGACTTTTTGTGGAAATCTTATAGGCCAGGAGAGAGTGACATGACATATTTAAAGTGCTGAAGAAAAAAAAAAGTTTCCCCTAGAATAGTGTATCTGCTAAAATTATCCTTAAAACAAAACATGAAGAAGAAATGCCAAATTTCCCAGACAAACAAAAGCTGATGAATTTCATCAACATTAGACATACTAAACAGAGTTTTTCAATCTGAAATCAAAGGCAAATGAGCAATAAAAAATCATCTGAGGGTATAAAACTCACTGGTAATAGTAAATATACCAAAACCCACATAATATTATAACACTGTAATTGTGGTATGTAAACTACTCATATCTTAAGCAGAAAAACAAAAAGAAGAACTGATCAAAAATAATAACTACAACAACTTTCCAAGACATAGACAGTACAATAAGATAAAAATAGAAACAAAAAGTTAAAACAGTGGGAGATAAAGTGTAGACATTTTTTTAGCATTCTTTATGCTCATTTTTTAGTGAATTTGCTTGTTTATGCAATCAACATTAACTTGTTATCAGGATAAAATAATGGGTTATAAGATAATATTTGGAAGCCTCACGGTAACCTCAAACCAAACAAATATACACTGGAAACACAAAAAATAAAAAGCAACAAACTAAATTGTGTCACCAGAGAAAATCACCTTCACTAAAAGGAAGACAGAAAGAAAGAGAAGAAGGAAGAGAAGATCATAAAACAACCAGAAACATACAACAGAACGGCAGGAGTAAGTTCTTACTTATCAATAATAATGTTGAATATAAATGGACTAACCTCTCCAATCAAAAGATATCTGGTGGCTGAATGCATTAAAAAAAAAAAGACCCAGTGATGTGTTGCCTACAAAAAACATGCTTCACCTGTGAAGATGCACGTAGACTGAAAATAAAAGGAAGAAAAAAGATATTCCATGCCAATGGAAACTAAATAAGAGCAGGAATAGCTATACTTTCATCAGACAAAAATAGATTTCATGGCAAAAAACTGTAAGAAGAGACAAAGAAGGTCACTATATAATGATAAAGGAGTCAATTTCGCAAGAGAATATAACTATATATATATATATATATAGGCACCCAACACTGGAGCAACCAGATATATGAAGGAAATATTATTAGAGTTTAAGAGAGTTAGGCCCCAATACCATAATATACTGCAGCACTCTGCTTTGAGCATTGGACAGATCATCCAGATGAAAAATCTTCAAAGAAACATTGAACTTAATCTGCACTATAGACCAAATGGATCCGATAATTACAGAACATTTCATCCAATTGCTGGAGAATACGCATTCTTTTTTCCTCAGCACATGGATCATTTTCAAGGATAGACCATATGTTAGCTCCCAAAACAGGTCTTAAAACATTCAAATAAATTGAAATAATTTTAGGCATCTTTTCTAACCAATAGAAACTAAAACTAGAAATTGATAACAAGAGGAACTTTGGAAACTACACAAACACATGGAAATTTTAAAATATGCTTCTGAATAACCAGTGGGTCAATTTAAAAAATTAAGAAAAAAATTGAAAAGTGTTTTGAAACAAATGATAATGGAAACACAGCATACCAAAACCTATGGGGTACAGCAAAAGTGGAACTAACAGGGAGGTTTGTAGCTCTAAGTGCCTACATCAAAAAGGAAGAAAAACTTAAATAACCTAATGATGCATCTTAAAGTACTAGAAAAGTAAGGGAAAACCAAATCCAGAATTAGTAAAAGAAAAGAAATAATAAAGATCAGAGTACAAACACATGAAGTTGAAATGAAGCCAGGTGTAGTGGCTCACACCTGTAATCCCAGCAATTTGGGAGGCTGAGGCAGGCAGATCACTTGAATCCAGGAGTTCGAAGCTAGCCTGGACAGCATGGTAAAGCATCATCTCTGCAAAAAAAATTAGCCAAACATGGTGGCACGTGCCTGTAGTCCCAGCTACTTAAGAGGCTGAGGTGGGAGGATCACTTGGGCCTGAAAGGTGGAGGTTGCAGTTAGCCAAGATCATGCCACTGCCTTCCAGCCTGGGCGATAAAGTGAGACATTGAAATGAAGAAATAATACAAAAGATCAATGAAATAATAAATTGTTTTTGGAAAAGATAAAATTTACAAATTTTTAGCCAGACTAACTTAAAAAAAAAGAAAAAAAAGAAGACCCAAATTAATAAATTCAGAGATTAAAAAAAGAAGACATTACAACTGAAACCATGGAAATTTAAAGGATCATTATTGGTACTATAAGCAACGTATGCCAATAAGCTGGAGATGGACAAATTCCTAGACACATACAACCTACCAAGATTGAAACATGAAGAAATCCAAAACCTGAACAGACCAATAACATAAAAGGAGATCAAAGCTGTAAAAAAAGATCTCTCAGTAAAGAAAAGCCTGATGGCTTCACTGCCAAATTCTATCAAACATTTAAAGAAGAGCTAATACCAATCATATACAGACGATTACAAAAAATAAAGGAGAGAGTATTGTCAAACTCATTCTACAAAACTAGTATTACCCTGATACCAAAACCAGACAAACACACATCACAAAAAGAAAACTATAGGCTGCATTCCTTATGAATATTGATGCAAAAATACTCAAAAATACTAGCAAACCAAATTGAAAAACACATTAAAAAAGTCATTCATAATAATCAAGTGGGACTTATCCAGGGACACAATGATGGTTTAACATAATGCAAATCAATCAATGTGATACAGCATGTTAACAGAATGGAGAAAAAAAAAAACCTGATCATTTTAACTGATGCTGAAAAAGCATTTGATAAGATTCAACATCCCTGCATAATAAAATCCCTCAAAAAAAAAGTAGGTAGAGAAGGAACACAACTCAACATAATGGAAGCCCTATGTGACAGACCCACAGTTGGTTTCATATGGAATAGAGAAAAACTGAAAGCATTTCCTCTAAGATCTGAAACAATACAAGGATGCCCACTTACATCATTATTCAATATAGTACTGAAAATCCTAGCTAGAGTTGTCAGACAAGAAACAGAAATAAAAGGCATCCAAATTGGAAAGAAAGAAATCATAAATTCCTTGTTTACAGATGACATGATCTTATATTTGGCAAAAACCTAAAGATTTTACCAAAAGAACTGTTAGAACTGATGAACAAATTGAATAAAGTTGCAGGATACAAAATCAACATATAAAAACAGGAAGCACTTCTATATGTCAACAATGAACAATCTGAAAAAGAAATCAAGAAAGTAATCCCATTTATAATAGCTACAAATAAAATTAAATGCTTAGGAATTAATTTAATCAAAATGTAAAATATCTCTATGATGAAAACTATAAAACATTAATGTTATAATTTGAAGAGGATACCAAAAATAAGAACATATTTCATGTTTGTGGATGTGAAGAATCAATATTGCTAAAATGTTCATACTACCCAACAAAGCAATCTGCAGTTGCAATGCAATTCTTATAAAAATACCAATGACATTCTTCATAGAAATAGGAAAAACAATCCTAAAATTTACGTAGAACCACAAAAGACCCAGAATAGTGAAAGATATCCTGAACAAAGAGAACAAGGCTGGAGGAATCTTGTTATCTAACTTTAAATTATACTACAGAGCTATAGTAACCAAAACAGCAATGGTACTGGCATAAAAAAAGAAAAGCCACATGGACCAATGTAACAGAATAGAGAACCCAGAAACAAATCCATACACCTATAATAAACTCATTTTTGACAATATTGCCAAGAACATACACTGGAGAAAAGACAGTCTCTTCTATAAATTGTGCTGGGAAAACTGGATATCCATATGTAGAAGAATGGAACTACAACTCCATCTGTTACCATATATGAAAATCAAATCAAAATGGATAGAAGACGTAAATCTAAGACCTCAAACTATGAAACTACTACAAGAAAACTTTGGGGAGACTCTCCAGGACATTCAACTGAGCAAAGATTTCTTAAGTAATATCCCATAAGCACAGGCAACCAAAGCAAAAATGGATAAATGGGATCACGTCAAATTATAAAGCTCTGCATGGCAAAGGATGCAATCAGCAAAGTGAAGAGACAACCCACAGAATGGAAGAAAATGTTTGCAAACTACCTATTTGATAGGAACTAATAATCAAAATATATAAGGAGGTCAAACAACTCTATAGTAAAAAATCTAATAATCTGATTTTAAAATGGGCAAAATATTTGAATAGACATGTCTCAAAAAGCGATACACAAATGGCAAATAGCTACATGAAGAAATGCTCAGCATCACTGATGGTCAGAGAAATGCAAATGAAAACTATGATGAGATATCATCTCACCCAAGTTACAATGGCTTTTATCCAAAAGACAAGCAATAACAAATGCTGGTGAGTATGTGGAGAAAACGGAAACTTCATAAACTGTTTTTGTGAATGTAAATTAGTACAACCACTATGAAGAACAGATTGGAGGTTCATCAAAAAACTGAAAATAGAGCAACCAGACATTATCCAGCAATCCTATTGCATGGTATATGATCAAAATAATGGAAATCGGTATATCAAAGAGAAAATATGCATTTCCATGTTTATTGAAGCACTGTTCACAGTAGCCAAGATTTGGAAGCAACCTAAATGTCCACCAACAGATGAATGTAAAGGGAGCACATCTGCCAGGAGCTCTCGACCTGCAAGAGGATTCCAACCTGGATAGGTGGGTGCGCGGAAAATAAAGATTGACAGAAAGCAGGGTCTGGGGGACTGAGAAGCTTATGCCTCACCAGCCACTTTATTGTGCTCAGGGTCAGTTTATATATCTTTCTTAGGTGTGTGCCTACGTGATATAAAAGGGAACATAAAGTCTTAAAGTAGAAAAACAAGTTACAACCTCGCAGAATAAGGACAATGGAAGGGTCAGCTTACACCATCCACCAGAGTAAGTGGTCACATTATCACATCAAAGGGTAAGTTGTTTATCTTCTGGAAGAGTCAGCAAAGTCATAACCATATCTTTGTAGAAAACTCAATTATCATACCCAAATGCATCTCGTCTGCATGACCATCTGGTCATCGCTCACAAAGTTTATCTTTAACCTAACTCTCTTTCTGCTCCTGCTTTCCTATAGCTCGACTTCCCTCAACTGGAGACACTGTGTCTGGGCTCAAGCCCTCCATATTGTGAAGCCTAATTTACAAGGCCCTCACACCTGGACGTTCCCTACATGAATGGATGAAGAAAATGTGATAAATATACACAATGAAGTATGATTCAGCCATGAAAAAGACTGAAATCCTGTCATTTGCAAAAACATGGATGAAACTGGAGATCGTTGTGTTGAGTGAAATAAGCTCAGCTCAGGAAGATAAACTTTGCATGTTCTCACTTATTTGTGGGATTTAAAAGCCAAAACAATTGAACTCATGTAGATAGAGAGTAAAATAATGCTTACCAGAGTCTGGGAATGGTAGTTGTGAGGGTTGGAGGGAGGAAGAAGGGGATGGTTTACCAGTGCAAAAAAAAAAAAAAGTTAGAAATAATGAAAAAGACCTAGTATTTGGTAGCAGAACAGGGTGACTATAGTCCACAACAATGTAACTGTACCTTTTCAAACAAATAAAAGAGTATAATTGGATAGTTTATAACCCAAAGGATAAATGCTTAAGATGATGAATACCCCATTTACCTTGGTGTGATTATTATGCATTGCATGCCTGTATCAAAATTTCACATTTACGCCATAAATACATAGACCTACTATATACTCACAAAAGTGTAAAATAATTTTTTTAAAAATAGATTTTTTAAGTGTGCCATTCAAATTTTCTTTTTTTTTCTATATTTTTGAATGATTTGATGATTAAGTGGTTGTGCTGAATTGCAATTAGTGTCTTAATACAATATAGTGTTGATTAATATCAGCTTAATTTCAATCGAATATAGAAATTTTGGAATCACATTGGATAAGGGCCCACCCTATTCCAGTCTGACTTCATTTAAAAAAAAAAATTTTGCTCCAACATAGTTTCATCCCCTCCCTTATTATTGTCATACAAATTACATCTTTATACATTATAAGCCCATTGAAAAGTCTTTTATAATTATTTTTTCTGGTTATCTTTTAAATTGGATAGCAGAAGAGTTATAAACAAAAATGCATTTATACTACCTTTTATTTTCTTATGTAAGTACCTTGAGCAGTACTGTTTATTTCTTCATGTGGATTCAGTTTATTGCATAGTGCCTTTTGATTGCAGACTGAATGATTCCCTTTAGTATTTCTTGTAGAGCAAGTCTACTAGCAAAGCCTCTCCTGAGTTTTCATTTATGTGGGAATATATTAATTCTCTTTTGTTTTTGAAGAATAGCTTCTTTGGATGTAGACTCTTTTTCTTTCCACACTTTAAATATATTCTCCCACTGCTTTCTGGCTCCATAGATTCTGATAAGTCAGCTCTTCATTCTATTGAAGATTCCTTATAAGTGATGATGAATTGCTATTCTCTGTTTTCATAATTTTCATTTTCTCTTTGCCTTTCTACAGTCTGACTATGACGTATCTGTGTGTGGCTCTCTTTAAGTTCATCCTACTTGGGGTTTGTGGAGCTTTTTGGATATGTAGATTGTTTTGTATCAAATTCGGGAAAATTTCAGCCATTATTTCTTTAAACATTCTTTCTGCCTCCTTTTGCTTCTTTTCTCCCTCTGGGACTTTTATGATGCATTTGTGAATATGTTCAATGGTATCCCACAGGTCTCTGAGGCTTTGGTTCATTATTTTATTTTATTGGCACCTCCACCTCCCAGGTTCAAATGATTCTCCAGCCTCAGCCTCCCGAGTAGCTGGGATTATAGGCAAATGCCACCACGCCTGGACAATTTTTGTATTTTTAGTAGGGAGTAGGGAGAGTTTCACCATGTTGGCCAGGCTGCTCTTAAACTCCTGACTGACCTCAGGTGATCTGCCTGTCTCAGCGTCCCAAAATGTTGGGATTACAGGTGTGAGCCACCGTGCCCGACCATTATTCTTTAGTCATTTTTCCTTTTGTTCCTTAGACTGGATAATTTTAATTACTCCGTTCTCACATGAGCTCATTCTTTCTCCTGCCTGCTCAAGTCTGATGTTAAGCCCCTCTACTGGATTTTTCATTTCGGGCTTTGCAATTTCAACTCCAAAATTTCTATTTGGTTCTTCATTATAATTTATCTGTCTTTATTTATAGTTAGGCATTATGGTCATACTTTAGTTCTTTACACATGGTTTTCTTTAGCTCTTTCAAGATAAGAGCTGACTTAAAGTCTTTTTTCTGGTAAATCAGATGTCTTGACTGCCTCAGGAACAGTTTCTATTGATTGTTTCCCTCCTCCCTCCCACTCCTCATGTAAGGATCACACTTTTATGTTTCATTGTATCACTTGTAATTGCTTTTGTTTTTGAAATTGAACATTTTAAATAATATAATGCACTAACTCTGAAAATCAGATATCCCCTTCCCCAGGGTTTATTGTTTTTTGTTCGTTTATCTGTTTGTTTGGAGACAGGGTCCTGCTCTGTTGCCCAGGCTGGAGTGCAGTGGTACAATCATGGCTCACTGCAGCCTTGACCTCCCAGGTTCAAGCAATGCTCCTGCCTCAGCTTCCTGAGTTGCTGGGACTAAAGGTATGAGCCACTGCACCTGGCCTGGTTTATTGAAGTTGCTATTTGTTGTAGTTCTTGCTGCTGTTTGTTTAGTGAATTCTCTGGACTAATTTGGTAATGTCTGTATTCCATGTACTTTGTAGCTACAGAATTCTGCTGGATTAGCTTAAATGATCAGCTAATGATTTAACAGAGATCTTTAAATGCTTTGACCCAATAATTATTTTTCCCTTTTCTGAGGGTCTCTATGTTTGTATATTGGGGCACACCTTCAGTGTTCGTATAGTTTTAGCTTAACTTTCACTTACTGCTTGAATAGGGCCTCAAATTCAGCCCAAATCAAACTTCTGAGACCCCTTCAAGTCTTTCATGGGCATGCCTACTGCCCTGCACATTCACACAAAATTCTAAATCTCCAGTAATGTGTCAGAGCATTTTATTTTTATTTTTTTAACTTTAATTTTAATTTTTTTGAGACACGGTTCTGTTCTGTCACTCAGGATGGAGTACAGTGGCATGAACATGACTCACTATAGACTCAACCTTCTGGGATCAAGAGAACCTCCTGTCTCAGCCTCTCAAGCAGTTGGGACTACAGGTGTATTTTTCAAATTTTTGTAGAGGTGGGGTCTCACTTTGTTGCCCAGGCTGGTCTTGAAATTCTGGCCTCAAACTTCTGGCCTCAAGCAATTCTCCCACCTAAGCCTCCCAAAGTGATGGTATTGCAGTAATAAGCCACCATACCTGGCCTCAGGGCATTTTAAAGCCTCCTATGAACATCTCACTCTCTAGAGAGTCTTAAGTTTATGGTCAGTCTCTTGTTTGCCTCAATTTATGTTGAGATTTATGCAACAGAAAAGTTAAACAATTGCTTTGCAATAAAGTTTTTCTTGTGGAGTCAGCTGAAGCCAGGATGTCTGGTCAAATAATACCCTGTGGATGGGTTTTTCTCCAGGGAGCTGCCTTTCATGTCAAATAGTGAAAATGGTCTCAAGATGAGACTGAGGAGCTCCAAATCCAGTCTGCCTCCTCTGGTAAAGGTAACCGTGCTGGTTCTCACAGCTCTCATGTTTGCGAGGCTACTAGTTTTCAAGGCTATCATAGAACTGAAAAAGGGAGATGGGGGGATTAAATTACAGTATTGCAAACCCTGCTGTTCTTAACAAGATTCAGTAGTTTTTCTTAAATAAATGCTCCTTGAATTGTTGCAAGCATTTCGTTAATTTCCTCAGTTTTGAAAAGGTTGATTTTGACCAACTTCTAGCATTTTTACTGCTTTTATAAAGGATTATATGTACTAAGGTCTTCTCTGCCTTTCCCCACAGCAGGCATTTTTAACTACTGCCTGAAACTTAGATTTCCCTGGCTAATTCAGAGCCATCCTTCAAGTTTTCTCTTAAAAATCTCTTCCTTCAGGATACCAAGTAAAAGCTTCACTTACATAAGGAACTTTAAGTGGCCTTCCTATCTTGTTGCTCCTTAACACTAAATAAACAGGTAGTTATTATATGATGAGATATTCCTCCTGGGGAACTTTAACCTTCTTGAGAATAGGCATACTATCTCTCCCTAACACATATATCATAGAGATAAGGTCAATTGAATGTAAGAGGGCAATCTGTTTTACTCTGAATTTTAAAAAGCCAACAGGTAAAAGTAACAAAAGGAAACTAGAAACTGGGAATGAATTGAATACACTTTCTAAAAGCAGTTCCCTTAAGAAAAACTCCCATTTCACTTATCCTTGTTACTAAATTAATTGCTGCTCCTAATCCTTTTCTAATCTATGCATAAATTCTCAACTGGCCCTAAGGCATTGGCTTTATTAGCATATGAGTCATTTTGAAGTATAATAAATATTCGGAAAGTCCTTTCTTTCTCCTCTCTTGATAATTGTCACTACTTTAAAAGAGTGTTTTTCCATAGGCAAACACAACAAATTCATCTCTAATTCAATTTGTTGAAAGAAGACTGGTGAAGCAGAAAAAGAGGAAAAATCATAAAGATGCAGCAGAACAGCTTCATTCTAGTACTTTCTCTATGAAAAAGAAAGAAGAAAGATCAAAGAAATTTAGGGAAAATACTACAATAGAAAATATTTCAGAACCTAAACTTTGGTATGACAGCCAATCTCCAAACTAATCTCTGTACTAATCAGATAAGTGGAATGCAATAATTGCTCTGTCACTCATCAGTGTATAAAGCAACCTCTCAGTTTTGTGTTCTCTGCCTTATCATGCTGGCACTGTTGGTTGTTGTTGAGAATGGGCTGAGGAATTTGGAAGAGCTACTTTACAAAAGGAAATTGGGCAACTGTGAAGAGAAAAACAAGTGAGATGGCAGCTGGGGAGGATGAAAAATGATGGTTCAAGAAGGGAAGTTGGAAGTGATAATTAGTATATAAAGGTTATGAGGGAAGGCAGAAATACCAGCTACATGCTGAATTAGAACAACAATTTCCTGCCTGTGTTTTGACAGAGCCTACAAGGTACTTTGGGTTTAGATATGCAATATTAATTGATTTATAAATCAGTATAAATGGAGTTACTTTGGGTTGTTCAGATTTTCTTTTATTCTAGACTTTGCTCTTCTTTTCTACTTTAATTTGACGTTGATGAAACTTTTCAAAGTATTTGGAATTAAGAAGATAGTTTCATAGAGCATCAAGTTAAATGTGAGGCCAATGGAGCCTCCAACTGAATAGAAAATAATTTTGATTATTTAATAAGTCTATAAACAATATATTGGCTGAAAGCAGCCTTTTCTTAGGAACCAGCAAAGCTAGCTTTCAAGTCAGAATGCCATACTAATAGTCAGGTTGTACCAACTTCCTTGGGGAATATGCTATTCTTCTGCAATGTGCTTTCTGTCTGTCTAGAATACCTTTCTCCAAGCTTGAATATGTGACAAATTTCCAACACATTCCTCCATATCTGAGCTTAAACCAAACACCTCATGCTCAAAATTTTGATACTTTAAAGTGTGGTGTATGTGTAGTACATTCTGGAACCAGACTGTCTACCAGCTTTACCGCTTCAAAGCTGTGAGTTATTGGGGAAGTCACCTAATTGCTCTATGCCTCAGTCTCTTCATCTGTAAAATAAGCAGGATATTAGTATCTGCTTCATAATGTACGTGTGTAGATTTAATAAATAATTATGCAAAGTCTGCATATCTAAGCACACATCAAGTGCTCTACAAGTGTGTAATTTTATTCTTCTCTCCTTATGGTTCATTGATTCCTTCTGTGTATCCACTCTGTCCTTCTGATAAATGTCTGTTATAATCTTTATTGCAAGTAGTTGCCAGAATGTCTGTTTCCCTGGATTGTACTATGAGCTCGAGAGCAGAAACTATATTTTAGTAATCTTTGTATTCCCAGCATTTAGCACAGTACCAGGCACCAATTGTACTCAAAACGTCATCTGATTGCTCTCACACTTGCTCTCATGCTTGCTTTCATGCACTCTCTCTCTTGCTCACCCTCTTTAATGGTTCCACTTTCTACTCCAGGTCTATAATTTTCAGCATTTCCTCAGAATATGTCTTTTGTCTACACGAATTCCCTGGATTTTGACTGTCTAGTCTTTGCTGATGACTCCAATTTACTTGCTAGTCACATATTCCCTCCAGCACTCTAATGTCTGGCTTGCTGTGATCTAGCTTCAGAAATGCTGCCACCTCCTCAAATGAACTCTGTCCCCAAATTCAACTTTCAGTCGTCCCTTTCAAACTATCCTCTTTCTTGCCAAAATTGTGATTGCATTGCCTAGCAAAACTGCTTTCATCATAGTACATTATGTTGTGTTGGGTTTTATATTGTTAGAGTTTTATATTGTTAGAGCTGGGGATCGGAGCACTATCTCTATATTTCTGAATACCAACACAAATAAGCACAGTCAATTACAGATAATTATTACACATATATGAATAATATTGATTGAAAATATAATCACTATGCCTACTTCTTGCTGGAGCCCTCCTCTGATTTTCTGATGCTCCCTCCATTCCTTTGCTCTCTTTCATTCTTTACGCCTTTGCATGCCTTTTTCATCTTATATCTCTCACAGCTTTAGCCTTATCTCCTCAGTCCATATTCTTTCCTTTTCTTCATTTTCTTTCATATACAAAGCTTGTTTTAAAAGGTTCTACTCCTTCACCTGGCATAATCCTCCTAACTCTCTGGCTCCTTACTTCAGCTTTCAAAATAAAAACAAACAGGCAATTTGAAGTCAATTGAACATTTCAGGAATGCTTCCCATGCTTTGTAGCTGTAGATATGAGTAAATAAGATTGTTTGATTCAGCAACAATAGTTGGAGTAGGGGTTAGGAGTGGCAGTTTCAAAGATTGTGGATTCGATAAAGGCCATATCATAGTGGCTTAATTAAGGTACAATATGTTTTGGTTAGGGACTAGAAGACAGCTACTGGTGATCATGTATTGAAAGTACTCCAATGCAGTTGCTCAGTCACAACTGCTTCCTTGAACATTACTTCTTAAGTTGTTTGGAATGAGGAAAGCTGATTTGTCAGATCCATGTTCTGCAATTAATAAGTAATTCAGTAAGCTAGATAAGATGAATGTAGTTATTAGAAAGAATGGCATGAAAGGTACTTATTGCATCTGATTCTTAAATTCAGCAATAAAACTGCTTTATTTAGAGTAAATAGAACCCCAGAAGATCTTATCTGTTTCCTATTTTTCATATATATACGTCTCTCTGGGAGGCCACAGGGAGCTCTAGGATTGCAATTTTAGCCCTCAAAAATAGCATGACAGACAGTAAGAAAACCTCTTGAGATAACACAGAGGGTGGTGGTACTCAAATGAGCACATATCAGACTTGTTCCTTTCCTTAAAACTCTAGGACAAAAAGACAATATTTAGTACATCAGCCTTTCAGGAGAAAGATAAAGATGAGAGAGTAGAATTCAGGAAATGTAGAATTTAGGATTGAAAACCAACCAAAACCAAACTTGAATGAGAGAAAAAACATGAATTAACCAAACAAGTAGAATACAATACATTGGTATGGAAGAAGTTGGTTTTTAAAAGCCATGCAAGCATGAAGTTCCAGTACTGATGAAGAACATACTTCTTGCTCTAAAAATGCATCTTGAGCATGTTAACAAATGTACTTAAATGCATCCAGTATCCAAACATCAAGGAAGGCCTAATATACCTGGAGAAAGTGTTGCTGATACTGATATGACTAAGAGAACCATGAGGTCTGACTGCCTCCAAATAGCATTTCCTTCCCCACTCAACTTCCACATTCTTTTTGCCTTCCCCATAACCTACCCCTTTTCCTTTTCTCTTTTACACATTAAACTAGTTCCAGTAAGGGACTAGCAGAGGGTTTCTGAGAGGAGTTTTCCACTGCACTGAATGGACCTACTACAGAAAAGCACAGACTGTGAGGAAGAGGAAAGTCAGAAAACAATACCTTCCCTGATTCTGCAGTCTTCACGCTATCACTGAGCCTTGTGTGTGTGTGTGTGTGTGTGTGTGTGTGTGTGTGTGTGTGTGTGTGTGCCTGCACATAAGTAAGGCCCACAGCGTTTGTGGGGTATGTACCCTCATTCTCTGATCATCATACATTTTTCCTTTCTCAAAGCAATAAGAAAATAAAATTCATAAGAGAAAATCTGTCTCTCCGTGGATAATATTCAGCTCATGTGAGCATAGCACTTTTTTCATGTACTATTATGTGCTTTGTACTGCTACAGTTTTCATATCTGTTGTGATGCCCTTGAGCATCTCAGATGCTTTCTTCTCCTGTTTGCTCTTTTGCTGATGAATCAGAAATGTGCTCAACTATTCCCATTTGGTGCACCTATACACATATCCTGTGGTATGTATAGTATACATTTTACATGTGCACACCTAAATATGATGTTTAACTAGGAATTAGCATGTCTTTCAGAGGACAGAAATATTTTCCATTTATTCACATTCCTTATAATTAGAAAAAAGTATTTCAGCGAATGTTTATTATTTGAAAAACTACTTTGGTGTTACATAAATAATATTGAGATCTTAGAATTTTTTTAAGCCCAATTTTATTAATTAGTTTAAGAGGATGAGAGACAAAAGCTGAATGACTTTCAGCAGACAGATTTCAGCAACTGTAATCAAAACTATTTGTGCTCTTTTTCCAATCACCAAAGAGATTAAAGTCATAGTCATCTTACTTCACTGTATTTTTGACAGATCCTCTAATAAAGGATAGAGCTGATAATGCAGGTGGTAAGAAATTATTCCCCTGAATGCTGGTAAGGTTATGAAAGCTACATTTTTAAAAGAACTGGTTTTGGTGAATAGATTTCAATTGTGTTTGCAATTCAGAGTTATTTTATACTAGAGATTAAAGATTTCTTTTTCAGCAATGGCTTAGAGTCCTGAAAAGAAATATAGATCTAATTAATTTCATTTTCCTGTGTCAGTGATGCTCTTTCCCCCTTTCATAAAGAAACTGGCCACT
Source organism: Plecturocebus donacophilus (assembly GCA_004027715.1). Taxonomy (NCBI): domain Eukaryota; kingdom Metazoa; phylum Chordata; class Mammalia; order Primates; family Pitheciidae; genus Plecturocebus; species Plecturocebus donacophilus. Next base: position 27,411 of record PVKP010006677.1, on the reverse strand, counting down.
TAAATTTTACAGAGTTTATGGGAAGCTTCCATGGTGACACCCATATTTTGGTAAAACAACGACCTTGGCTGGGTTTTTGGCTGGATCAGATGTGACTAAGGATTTGAGGATTTGATGCATCTTATGTCAAGCTGAAAATAACACTCTTTTCTGCTTGTAAAGTGATACCTGGACTAGCAAAATTTTTCAGCCTTATCTAATTCTTTTGTCCCATACTGATTGTTCTACTCCCACATACTGAGCGTAATCTATTAAGTGCTTGGACTTTCAGAGAAACTTTCTTTTGTTTTCCTTTCTCATACCTTAATGAGTATCACCAGTTCTGTTTTAAAGTGCAGCACAATCTTTTAGAAAGAGGAACTACACGTTCAGTTTCTAGCTTTGTAACTAAATTATGTGACTTTGAGTAAATCAATTAACCTATCAGATTGAAACTGTGTTGTTACTTCAGGTTAATATTTTGCCATTTCTATTGAAAATGTTGATAATGATAGTTGATAATGACATTTTGTTTTTGTGAGGGTGAAATATTAATGATTTTCAGAACATCATCCCCCTGAGCACATGAGGAATAGCTCCTCTATGAGAACCACAGGAAGTATAAATAGCTTGTATCCTGAGCCAGAAATAAATCAGTCATTCCTTGAGCTTGTGTTAATCATTTGTGATTTATAACTGTACCAAGAACAAGGAGTTCCCTATAAAAACTAAATGTAGTATTTAAGTAATGGACCAAAATAAAAACCAAACTAAAATGCAATGGGGGGTGTCTAATGGGTGATACTTTGGGTATGGATGAGGTGGAAATCTTCAGTGTGGCTATGAAGCACTGATGATCTCCAGTGATGTCATATCAGATAGTTGGGACATAGAGTGTTGCAATCAGTTAACGATTTATGTTCACCTGCGTTATTAGCTATGCTTACTCTAAAGTTTTCAAAGGATTTTTATTTAGACATGAGGCAAAACAGAAAGAGGATTATTCCAATGGTAACATCTCTCGAATTTGCATTGCAACGTGTTTTGTGAATAAGAAAATAGTGTGGAATTTGTTAACTCATTGGAAACTACATATATCTAAAGGTACTCCTATTCCATCTACTCTCAATCCTTTACCCTGTGTTATTTTTCCAATATTACATATATTTTCTGTTTATTATATTCTTCTCTCTGACCAAAAACATAAGCTCTATGAAATCTAGCGCCTGGAGAAATACTTGGCATACAGCTACGATTAAAAAAAATGTGTTCATTGGGAAAAGGATTAAAAAATGTCACCCTGAAATATGCCACTTTGGCACAAGGATTATTTTGAACTAAAGGTAATTAAGAAAAATCACTTTATGAAAAGAGTTCTCTGCCCCCCCCATTTCCCTTATGAAGGTGTCTCCCTTCTCTTGTACGAGAAAGAGAGCAATCCTTATCACCAGAGGCAAAGAAGGTACTAAGATGAGTCTACAGAAACAAATCTTACTAAATAACCATTATCTATCATTTAGTTTCCCTTATCTATTTACCCTCCCACAATTTATTGCCCCTAGAAGCCCAAACCTCCTTTCCTTTGTCTAGTCACTTCTCCACAGTTTGTCACCCTTTGTTAAAATGGTATATAAACCCCTGTGTCTAATCACTTCTTTGGGTTTTCTTTACTTCTTTTCTGTGAACCCCCATGCACATAACATACAATGTGAATGCCTTTGCTCCGGTTACTCTTGTCTTTTGTCAGTTTAAATCACAGGTGGCAGCTACAGAACCTGAGCATAGAGGAAAAGTTTTTTCTCCCCTGTAGTTCAATAGACAATTACCCAGAACCCAAAGGCTATCTTTTACTATGCCACAGTCTCTATGAACTACCATTACTAATGTTCATCACTGAAGAATGGGCCTGGTGTGGTGGCTCATGCCTGGTTTGTAGCCTGGGTTGTAATTCCAGCACTTTGGGAGGCCGAGGTGGGTGGATCGACTGAGGTCAGGAGTTCAAGACCAGCCCGGCCAACATGGTGAAACACTGTCTCTACTAAATATACAACAATTAGCCAGGTGTGGTGGCATGCACCTATAATCTTAGCTACTCAGGAGGCTGAGGCAGGAGAATTGCTTGAACCCAGGAGGTGGAGGTTGCAGTGAGCCAGGATTGTGCCATCGCACTCCAGCCTGGGCAGCAAGAGGAAACTCTGTCTCAAAAGAAAAAAAACCATTGAAGAATTACAAATGTTAGGAGAGTTTTACTTCATTGCCATTTGGAAAGCGAAAGATATTGTAAAAATATGATTACCTCTTGGGGATGTATCACACACATGCAGGCTATTAGTCCAATATGAGAAAAGTTGGCACAAAAGAATATATATAGAAAAGTATGGCATTTGGTATCATTTGAGCACTTTACAGATGTCAGATTCTTCAAGTGCTTTTTGTGTTTTATCTTACTTAATAATCCTTTATGAAGTAGATAGTTTTACTTGCCCTGTTTCATAGATGAAGAAACTGAGGCACAAAAGACCAAGTAATTTGCCTAACACACAAGATTAGAATCTGGGTGTGAACCTAAGAAGCCTCCCTACAGTACATACATACTTGCCCACTACACTCAACTACATATCTTTGACAATATTTAGCTATAATAACATGATTGAGGCAAAAGTTATATTTAAAAAGGGAGTTGGGGAGTCAAGGAAGAGGTCATCTCCTGGGATCATAATCAAGTGAGAGTTTATAAGGCTACTAGAAGAGCAGATATTATCCCTCTGCACTTCAGTGAACATTGTAGGCTAGGTGATAGGAAGACGACAGAGGACAAACCTGGTAAGAACTTATCTCACTCTCTAAATCTAGTAACAATTCTTTTGCATTATACTAATTTTGAGTAAATGGTTGAATAATGGGGAAAGATGGTAATACATTCATAACCTTCTATAGGCAACCTGGAGGAGAAGGATCTAGATAGCACAATAAATGGCAACCAAGGTAGAGAAAGAAGATGGATTAAAACCCCATGAGTGAAGAAAAATAGGTGAACAGACCCAGGATGAGTAAGTGGGCTATAGAAGCTTTTATTGGAAATTTAAATAATGGCACAGATAACAATGAAGAGGAAGGCCAGAGAAGTACCCAGATAGGCATTTACACAGGGGCTTTCAGCTTTTAAAGACAAAAATTAGAATTCTCAGCAGAACAGATTCACATTAATTAAGCTTAACTTATTATTTTACATTAATTTGACATTAAGAACTAAAATTGCCAAGTGGAATTGGATTCTGCTTTTCTCCCCAGTTTATTCTCTCCCCATAGGCATGCTACATGAGATAACTAAATATTAACAAAAGTTTAATTGGTGAACAAAATATTTTTATCTTTCAGCAAGGGCATTCCAAATACCTCTTGTTTGGGATAATCTTTGCTTATCTCAGTGACATTTTGTTTCTATTTTTGAAGCTGGCCAAATCTTCAAATTCCTTTCTTTGGATGTGCTAATGATTTCATTCAACTTTCTATCAAGTCTGAGAGTCATTTTCTTTCTTTCCATTGCCTGAACAATTTTCTCCTCTCATTGACTAGGTGTTAATTTTAAAGCCTTGATCTCAGAGGGCATTCAAGTTTCCCTTATTGTCATATGATCCTTGATTGGGAGACCCCTCACTATAACTCTAGCCGTGTGTGAAATGTTCATGTCACTTTCTCTGTAGTTCAATTTGTTCTTGCAATACTCTCCTTTTAGTTCCTTAAAGATCACAAGCTCTCACCTCAGAGATTTCACACATGGTATTGTCTTCCCCTGCAAAGCTCTTCGTATCCAGCAAGAAACTAATTAATGCCTATTGCTTAGACATGTAGAAAACGTCTTTGGGGACCAATTCCTAGACTAGAAAACTCCCTTTGTTATTTTCTCTCACAGCACATTGGTTTCACAAAATTTATCAAAATGCATAATTATATATTTATGTAAATGTTTTCTTATTAATCTAGCTTTCCCCACTTAGTGATATAAGGGCAAATATACCAATTAAAATAACAGGTTTAAAATCTCCACATTTTAAATAAGGGAAGAGACCCCCCCTTCCTTTTTTCTTTCAGAATTTCTTTCTCTGCCCTTTTTAAGTGTACATAAATCTTTCTAATGACTAAATAACCCTCTTGCCAGCCTCACAATACAGGAATATTTTCCCAGTGACCTGAAATGTAATAGCAAAACCTACCTTTAATCATAAAGATAAAAGAAAATTAGCCATTTTATCTGAGAATATGAATGTAATATGTTGTATCCACTTATTTGAATAAAAGAGTGAGATTTCTTCCATCTTTGTAATTTCTTTAGTGATTTGCCTGTGCTCTGCATCACATTTTGATTTGTTACTTATTCTTTTTTTGTTTTTATTTTTTTCTCAGCATATCATCCCTCTAATGTTCCTTATTCAATAATAAACTTGTTTTCTACCACTATTACCTTTGTGGAGACACTTTCTGGGCTTGGAGGAGATTTTGTTTTAATTATATTCCCCCAATAACGGCAAGCTCCATGAGAATACTAACTAGGTCTCTTTTGTTTACCACCATGTTCTCTGTGCATACACAGTGACCAGTTCAGTGTATATGTCAAATAATTGTTCAATGAAAGAATAAATAAAAGATCTGGCAGGAGTCTCTATTTTCCCCCTCACTTTTCTCACAGGGCCATTATGAAGACCAAATGGAGTCAGACCAATTTACTTGTGAGCATTTGTTCTATTGCTATTTTGTAGTAGGATTAAGGACATGTTGCTTAAACCCTCTAATCTTCAGTTTCCTCATCAATAGAATAGGAGTAACAATAGCACCTACTTCAGAAGATTATTGTGAGGATAAATTGAAAGATTGCATTTAAAATAAGCCATATGGGGCCTGGTGCATAGGGAGTAATAAATCAGCTGCTCATAGTTTATTTTAATTGTTTGCTCCAAATAAATAAACATGTTCATTGGAACTTAAGGACCACAATGATAAGAACAGCTGTGGATTGAAAGAGGTATGAAGAATTGCCTGTGGCATCTTGGCAGGAAATTTTGTAATTCTACCACCTTATTCTCAGGTTTATTTGGACTTTTCCATTAAGCTGACACCATGGGACTGAAGTTCTTATTCCAATCCTTCTTCCTACCTTTCTTCAGTGATCTATAAGCAGTACCTCACTCAACCAGGAATTAATAAATGTGAGATATGTCAGGGTACCTGTAAGCCACAAGCAAGCAAACTGCAAACTTACATTAATAGATTCTGGCCTTTTTCATTTTCTCTCCTGACTAGTTGGGGGTAGCTTCTCTCTGAGAATAACTTTCTTTTTTATTTTTGTATTTATATATTTCTTTATTTCTAAACGTTAAGCTGTAATGGAAGTCAGCTTGTTTTTTTTTTTTTTTTTTTTTTTTTTTTTTTTTTTTTTTTTTTTTTTTTTTTTTTTTTTTTTTTTTTTTTTTTTTTTTTTTTTTTTTTTTTTCATTTTCTTAAGCCTCTTAAGATTTTTTTTTTAATTGTACTTTAGGTTCTGGGATACATGTACATATCATATTATGCAGGATTGTTGCATAGGTACATACATGACAAGGTGGTTTGCTGCCTCCAACCGCTCATCACCTATATCTGGCATTTCTCCCCATGTTATCCCTCCCCAACCTTCTCACCCCTTACTGTCCCTCCTCTATCCCCTCCAACAGACTCCAGCGTGTGATGCTCTCCTCCTTGTGTCCACATGTTCTCATGCAACACCTGCCTATGAATGAGAACATGCAGTGTTTGATTTTCTGTTCTTGTGTTAGTCTGCTGAGAATGATGGTTTCCAGATTCATCCATGTCCCTACAAAGGACACAAATTCATCATTTTTTTAATGGCTGCATAGTATTCCATGGTGTATATAACTTTCTATCCTTTTGTCTTAACTCAGATAAGAGAGATCCCTTCTCCTTATGCTTTCAAGTGGGTGAGCCCAGTAGGATTATTTGTGGATTTATAATCTTTTAAAACTTCCTTCATCAGACCTAGAATAAATTATGGTATCATTTTTATGCTCCCTCCTATAGGAGAAGACAAATACTTTTCCCTCTACCCTCCTAGGTTCAATGGCTGGGGCCCATGGATCAAACTGATAAAAGACAGATGAACAAGAGAGTTAAACTATAGAGGTTCACATATAAAACTGTGGCTTATGGAAGCAACAGATGATTGAAGCTTATGTACCATCTTAGGCTGATATGGTTAAGCTTTGTGTCCCCATTCAAATCTCAGCTTGAATTATAATCCCCATGATACCCATGAGTCAAGGGAGAGACGAGGTGGCAGTAACTGATTCATGGAGGTGGTTTCCCCCATGCCATTCTCATGATAGTGAGTGAGTTCTCACAAGATCTGATGGTTTTATAAGGGGCTGTTTGCCCTTCACTCCACACTTCTTCTTCCTGCCTTGCTTCCTCTTCACCTTCTGCCATGATTGTAAGTGTCTTGAGGCCTCCTCAGGCATGCTGAACTGTGAGTTAATTAAATCTCTTTCCTTTATAAATTACCCAGTCTCAGCTATGTCTTTATATCAGTATGAAAACAGACTAATACATAGGCCAAATGAAAGAAAAGGGGTTTTGAGGACAGGGGCAGTGGCTCATGCCTGTAATCCTAGCACTTTGGGAGGCCGAGGTGGGTGGATCACTTGAAATCAGGAGTTTGAGACCAACCTCATCAACATGACGAAACCCTGTCTCTACTAAAAATACAAAAATTAACTGGGCATGGTGATGCATGCCTGTAATCTCAGCTACTTGGGAGGCAGAAACACAAGAATCTCTTGAACCTGGGAGGCAGAGGTTGCAGTGAGCTGAGATCACACCATTGTACTCCAGCCTGGGTGATGGAGCAAGGCTCTGTCTCAAAAAACAAAAAACATAAAATGGTTTGGGGCTTTTGGGCAGAAGAGAGAAGTTATGGGAAGATGAGAGGAGACAATGGATGATAAATAAGGGTTGTCTTCTTATGCAGATAAGAGGCTTTCAGGTGACAAGAGTTGTCTCCTGAAGAGTAACTCTCTTCCTGGTAAGATACATGTTTACAAATGGAAATTTCCATTACAAATATACATTCCTTTCATAAAGATGTAAATCTATATTTTATTTTTAGGTAGTTAGGGGAAGGTAAAGAGCTTTTCCTGCCTCTATTGGTTCTCAATTGCCTTTAGCTCAAAACTATCCTATGCCAAAGTGGTCGAATTTGGGGTGGCATATTCTGGTACCTTTCACTTCCCACATCCCACATCCCCATACACTGCTCTGAACATCCTCAAGTAGATACAGCATGGTCAGAACAAAAACTATCAACTGCTATGATTTTAAGTATTTTAGAAAAGTTAGTGGTGTGTGTGTGTGTGTGTGTGTGTGTGTAGCGTGAGCAAATAGGAGACAGTTATTCATGAAATGTCACTAAGCCAGGATTAAGAAAACTGGCTTTCCATACTGAGACTACCAGTGTGTTATTATGTGAACTCAGGCTAATGATTTAATTTCTTAGTTCATTTATTTCTTTTATTAAAATCAGAACTGACTATGCCTTTCTGCAAACTAGTTAACTGTGCTTGCTACAGCACTAGACACAAATAAATCGCTCATTAATACCTGTAGGTTAATGGAGTGATCCATGGGGAAGCTACATGAGGAAAGGATGAGGGGATATTTTCAATCCCTACGATAAAAGCTTCCACTGCATTTAACATACTCTACCTCACCATAGTACTGTCCTCAGAATCCTGTACTTTCAGAATTTTAGTAATGAAACCTCTAAGAATGGGATTCATGTTCTTTTAGACATTTTAGCATTTCAGTCTAATATGGAAGCACTATCCTCAGGAGTCAGCTTAGGAGACCTGTGCAAAGGAAATCGGAGGCTGAAATGCTTTTATGCTCTGCTTTTGAAACATATCTCACAGTGAGATAAAGTAATAAGGGTGATTTCTGTGTGTGACTCATAAACTGATTCTGGAGGCAGTTGCAAGAACGAGTTCTACATATTGCTAGAATAACTGCGTGGCTTCTGTAACCATATTTACTGGACCCCAAATTACAACACATGGTTTGAACAAGGATTTTTCCTGATTTATAAATATCTGTGAAAAGTCTTACAAAATTATTAAGATTAAGTAATAACTCATTCTACCTTTAACTAATCACTTATATTGAGAATAATAAAATTATAGAACATCTGGATTGTCTATCCTGGACAATTTGGAACTGATAATTACCATGTGAACAGCCAAAATAATTATCCTGATGAGGACAAAATTCCTTTAAATGCAATCATGCTTTCATATTTATTTAAACACTAGTCTTACTCTCTTATAGTCATATCTTGTGTTAAAGTATATAAGATGCCCTAAAAAGAAAATAATAACCAAATGACTCAGTCTATTGCTTTCTTCCCCTGAGTTAATAGATTGCCACAGTAGGTAATAATTCCATATTCCACTGTGTTAGAAAATGGTAGTTACTAATAGACTATGATACAGATGTTATCTAACCACACCTATATAATCGGACAAAATGGCTCAGCGTACATCTCTCATTTGGCATAATAGTGATCTTTGTCACTGAACTTTAGATATATCAAAGGATATATGTAATTTGCTTTTAGGAAATATATATCTTGATTTTCCCTTGATGTTTACATGGCTATAGGAGACCATTATCCCTGGGACTGGGATAATACTTCTTTTTTAACTACTAATTTCTTAAAAATAATAAAATAAATGCATCCCCCAGCCCATATAAGTTTCTTCTTTTGGAGGTCAGAATTCAGCTTTTCTTTTCGTTACAGTCAGTGTGTTAGAGATTTTTGCCTCTAAGGAGTTTCAGCTTCTCCATGTCTCCTTGTGGTCTCCATGTGTACTATATTAGGTTTCTTATTTTCAGTGAGTTGAAGTCACTGCTGCTGGACATGCTAATTCTTTTCTCTGACTATGAACAAGCCTCAGCTTGAGGAAGGTAGAACAAGGATGAGTAACAATTCATAAGCCAGAAGAACCTATCCGGGCCCGCTTCTACCACCTTGCTGCTTGCCAAATTCTCAGGACCCTCAGAGGTAGACTCCATAACTACAGAATTAGCCAATGTTTGGGAGTTTTCCCAGATTTAATTTGCATGAGAGGCCACCTTTTACAAATACATAGTACCAGAAGGCTGATCAAAGACATTATCCTCTCTAGTTTTTTAAGATGAGAGGGATTCAGTTTGTATCCAAATGATAAGTGCCTTCAAATATAGATGGCTATGGGTAGAAGAGTGGGAAAAAAATCTAATTATGATTTAGTTCTTTGTAATTACTTTTAGCCAAAATTGAATTGACAGCCTTGGAAATATTACCAGAAGAATAAAATGGGCAACATATCTTATTATCATACAAACTTAGTTTTATGCTGATATTACCACACTGCCAATCAAATTGGAAACTCAGTTCTCACCCAGTCAGTAGAAATGAACAGTATTTTTTTCTTGTGAATCTCTGTTTTGTAACGTTTGGAAAAATCCAGGAGGTACTCTTTTCAGTTCTTTTGGCTACATCTCTGAATCCTATCGTAAAGCTAACTCTCAAAAGGCATTGCAAAGGACGTCTTCAGAAAAGAGGAGAGGGTGTACTCTGAGACTGTGTTGCCATGTCAACTCAAGATAATTTGAAAATGAAAACCAAACAAACCAACCAGGATAGGATTTGTGTATTGGTGGTCATGTCGAGACTTTGTAGGAGCCAAAGGGGAAAGTTCTCCTTTGACCTATGAGGGTTTCCTGAAAATCACTGACAAGAGGCAGATGAGTATGAGAAAAGGCATACAAATTTATTTAACATACATGTATGGGAGCCTTCAGAATGAAGACTCAAAGATACAGGGCAAATTGTCCATTTTTATGTTTAGGTTTAACAAACTATGGATAGTCATGTAGATGTATGATTGGGTAAAAAGGGCATGATCTAATGCTAACAGATTGAGTGGGGAAACCCACCAAGGCCTGTCAGTCCAGCTTCTTCCTGGCCTCTCTGAGCATGTATTCCTTCCTTCTGGGTGTAGGGAAGGGCCCTCTGTGGAAGGGGGATCTTATGACCTATAGTCCGACAAGGTAGGTCCGATGAATTCTTTACAGCCAGTGTTTACACAAAAAGGCGGAGGGAAAATTAGAATAGCGTTTTTAGGTTTTATGACTGGCTTTCAGGAAAAGAGGTTCTGGTTTTCCTGACCCTCCTTGGGGAAGAGGGATTCTAGTTTTTATGGTAGCCTCAAGGGAGAAGGGGACCGAGAAACAGGAGGCAAGACAAAGTCAGAGAAAAATCTCTGCTTCTGAGAACGCTGCTGAGGCCTTCATTTTGGAGTATTATTTTCTGAGCCTGAATCACTTCAAATGCTCCACTTCAACCTTCATCAAATCCACCAGCTTCATTCATTTTTTGTTCAAAATACATTTTTCCAGTATATTTAAACAATCAAACTTAACAGATAGTTTGGACTCTTTTCTGGATGCTAATTTCCTTGCTTCGAAGTTTACAAGAAGCTAGAACTGACTGATAGGGGTAAGACTGAATAGAAAAACCCTATTTGTCAATAAAATTGCTGTATATATACCATACTTCTACTAAATACTGCACTTAAACACTGAATGCTTGATGTAAAATATTCTCAGGCTGCTTAGTGTTTTGAACCTTGAGATTGTGTGCATGAGTATCCAAAAATGTTTGCAAAGTCAAATAATTTTTTAGTCTTTCAGAGAGTACCCAGTTAATAGGTGGGTGGCACAATGTGTCAGTTGATGGAGAAAGTTAAGCTGTAGAAGCAGTGTGGTGTCATTAAGAGAACATGGACTTTTGACTCAGACAGACGGCCTGTGGCAAGTTATTTAATGTGTCTGTGTGTCAGTTTCTTTAGATTGGAAAACACACATCATTGCTGCTTCAAAGGCCTACATAGAAGATTAATATAGAAAGTGTTTACAAAATATCTAGCACTGTGCTTGGAACATACTGAGTGTTCAAGAAAAGGTGCCTGTTATCTGAAAATCTAGGCTCCAGAAGATTTTAATATGCACTTATTTAAAACAAATATAGTTTTTATTTTCTAAGGATGCTCAGGTTATGAGACTATATTTGATATGAAAAATAACCCTGTTATATAGGAAATGTACTTATTATATTCTAATTTACAAGTGACAAATCTGAGAGCCCAAAATGTATGCAACTTTCCCAAAGTAATCCAGTTAGCAAGTGAGAGACAGGACTGAAATGTGGGTGTTTTTTTCTCCTAGTCAAGTGCTGTCTCAATGGTACAGAAAACTCATGAGTTCAGAGGAATGAAAATACAAGGGAGAAAGGGAAAAAATTGTAACACAAGATAAACCAGTTATTTATAATCATTTTGTAGTTTTCAAAGAAGAGGTGATCCTAAGGTGGGCCCTTTGGAAATATGTACATTATTATTTATGAAGCTAAAAGAATAAGAATGAACTGAATTTCTCTGCATAAGAAAAGGGTAAACTCCTAGAAGTAGAATGTACTTGATTTAGGAGGCCAAAGCCAGTAAGCCAGTGTGTGGGTGCTGGCAGTTGAAGGAAACTTTGGAGGAATTAAGGAGAGATGACTCATTAATAAGTTTTCCTTTTAAAAAAAAATCATTTATTTAGGTTTTATTTTTTAATTGATACATTGTAATTGTACATGTATATGGGGTAAAATTTGATGTTTCCATACCTACCTATGTTGTACAATGATCCATTCAGAGTATTTAGTGTATTCATTACCTCATACATTTATCATTTTGAATTTTTTAAATAATTTTGCTTTTGAATGTGATGTAACCCTAACCTCCACTCTCCTAATAAGTCATTAGCAAAATGTTAACTTCTTAATAATGGTAGGAGAGTAGATTTTCTTTGTCAGGCTGAAGAAAGTGCCAAGATACATTGCAGGGTTAGTTAGAATAATTTCTATCTTCTATCCACATCAGTCACATCTAAGTTACAAACGAGTAGATTGCCATCTTTTAACCTTTCAAGAAAATTAAGAGTATTTTAAAGGTCTTTCAATGTTTTCTAGCAGAAAGCCCCTATAAATTCTAATATACACAATGGCTAAACCAGTGATATGAAAGAGTGAGGCTGGCTGAGTGGAGGGTGTATGCTTCATCCAAAGGTGACTGCCTCAACTCAGACCAGGCAGATGGCTTCAGTGTGGAACTGAGTGTTGCCAGGTCTTCTGATATTTTTCAAAAACAAAGAAACAAACTGGTGATCTGAATTTTTATGTGAAATTTTCTGATTTTAAGATATCTACCATGTTTTAAAAACAAAATGAAATAAATGAGAAAATGGAAAACATTGTGCTGGCCAAATAAAACAATCTGCAAGCTAGATCTGCCTCTGGACCACCTGTTTGCAACTTCTGCCAGCAGTCCCAACATTTACACATGCTACAAATTAAATTTGAAAAGCACTGGTATACATACATACTAAACACCCCAGGCTAGGGATTTAATAAGTAATTGTATAAACTATCTTCTCAGTACCTAAATTTCCTCATCTGGAAAATTAGAAAAATCATTGTGCTTTCTTGATAGGATTGTTGTAAGGATTATATTTATTAGTACATTATTCTCTTCATTCACCTTTCATCCATCTTCTACAATCACTCAAAGTCTGAATTTACCTCTAGTTAATCTCTAAGCAATAATCCCATAGCTAACCAACAGTGACTAGATACAAGTGGGAACAGTCTTTATGCCTTTTTCTTTTAATGCTTTCCTTTACTCCCTAGTGCTAGTCAAGAACTAAATTATTGTTTTGACTAGTACCATGTGTCTCCAAATCTTCCTAAGGCCACAGGTAAATTTCTAACTGATCTTCTGCAGGGCATTTCTTGCCAGTGTTCCTGCAATGGTATGAAAATGAGTTTTTTGCAGGCACTGCTTTAATCTCACTGTTTTAGTCCTAAAAATTCAATATCTGTTCTTCTGCCACTACTTAAGATCAAGCCACTTTTGTTGTTTTCGGGTTTTTGAAAAACAAAAGTGGCTTGGTCTCAAGTAGCGGCTTACAAAAATAAATGCTTCCATGAATTCAAATAATACCAGTCAAATCCATTCAACCACATATAACTACTGCATTTTGCTTGCTGTATAAACAATATGCTTCTATCACGCATTATTGTGTTATAGACATTTTTCTAGTCAGTAAATTTCATTCAATAAATAAAAACGGCACAATATGTAAATATCTTTCTAACGTTCTCTTATATCATGATTTATTTAACCAAATATCTATAAGTAAGCATTTAGGTATTCACATTTCTTTGCATTTTTAAGCAATGTAAGGGCTACCATTTTTATATATAATTTTTTTCCTGATAATTTTCTGGGGCTATATTTCTAGAAAAGGAAGTATTGCTTGGTGAGTATTTATACATAGGTTACATCTTTATACTTGCTGAAACATAGCTTCCTGGAAAATGTATTGTATTTTGTAACTCCGACAGGGTAAGAATGACTGTATACTTTTCTATATTCGCACTAATGCTGGATATTGTAATTTTCCCTTTTATAAGTTTATCTTTGCAAGGCTTATTAAAAGACAAATGATATCTCATTGCTGTTTTTTGGCTTGGATTTTTTTGTTTGTTTTGCTTTGTTTTTTACATTTCTTCAATTATTTCGTCAAATAGCTTTTTCTATTTTTCAGGGAAATGTTTTTTGTTTTAATTATGAATTGTCTGTTCCTGCTCTTTGCAAATATTTCTATTAGAACATTCATTTTTTTCTTATTTATTTATAAGGATACCTTTTATTAAATCTACTGTTTGACATATATATTCCAATTATGTATGCAAATATTTTTCCTATTGTTAATTTTTCATTAATTTACAGGAAGCATGTTGCTTAGAGAATAATGATTGTGATAATAAGTAAAAATCAACATTATAGGCTTTACTACGTATCAGAAATTGTTCTAAGTTAATTACATGGATTCATTCATAATCCTGTCTACAAACCTACTATGATTATTTTTGTTTTCAGATGAGGAAATTGAAGTACAAGGAAGGTAGTGACTTGACCAAGGTTTTATAGCAACTATGCTGGACTTGAAACAAGATGATCTGGAAATACTCCATGTTCTTAAGCACTGCCAAAGGTAAACAAGCCAGACATCACTGAAATGGTAAGGACAGATTTTTTTCAATCATGCTTTTGCAATGGGAAAAGAGTGAGCTGAACTCAACTTTTGCCCATCTTTTGATTGTATTATTAGATTTTTTTTTCCTATAGAGTTGTGTGAGTCCTTATATACTTGAGTTATTAGATCCTGACAGATAGGTAGTTTGCAAGTATTTTCTCCTATTCTGTGGGTTGTTTTTTCATGTTATTGATTGTATCCTTTGCTGTGCAGATGCTAACTTTATGTGATCTCATTTATATTTACTTATACATATCAAATATATGGATAATTGTATATCTTGAATCTCAGTATTTAAAGTGTTAAGTTTTTTTTGTTTTTAGAAACAGGGTCTCACTCTTATGGCCCAGGCCAGAGTGGAGTGGTGCTATTCTAGCTCACTGCAGCCTCATAGTCCTGGGCTCAAGTGATCCTCCTGCCTCAGCCTCCTGAGTTGCTGAGACTACAGGTACATACCACAACACATGGCTGATATTTAAGTTTTTGTAGAGATGGGCTTTCCCTTTGTTGTCCAGGCTGGTCTCAGGCTTCTAACATTAAGCAATCCTCCTATCTTGGTCCCCGAAGTACTGGGATTATAGGCATGCAGTACCATCCCCAGCCTAAGATTCTTTATGCTTTTATTTTTTTGTTGGCTTGATTGATTAATAACAGTGAAAAATACATGTTAAAGCTACTAAACACTGTTAGATATTTTTAATCTCTTTATTCTTAGAATTTTAAAATTTTTGTGTGTAACCAATATGAGCTCCACAAATGTAGTGTGTAAATGAAGTTAAATCTCTTTTATTTATTCATTTAGTTACTGGAATCCCATGCATTTGATCAACAGCAGATCTACTATTAACTAAGGATACCTCTATTCCTTAAATGTATAAAAGCTCCAAGGACCTTACTTAGTTCAGCTCCAAAAATCAAATTAGGAAAATAATGACAGGATTACTGCTTGGGACACTATTTCCATTGCCTTTTCCCGCCACAAATTTATAATGCATAGGATTATTCCTGTAATTATAAGTAGATGGTGTTTGTACAGCAGCTTAAGAAAAGTAATTATTATTGAAATATTTAGCATTAATTGAATGCTTACTATAACAGATGAAAACGGTAATACACACTTTACATCAAATGAATCCAATATCTGAACAGCCACTGTACAGAAACACCATGTTACTATTTGAATTATAAGCTCAACCAAGAAGATCAGGCATGTAGGGTTTTAAGGTTGCAGATCTTAATGCCCAGCTCTTAGATTTCATAAGCCCTGACACCATTCAGAGCATCAGCATGTTCCAGGAAACGTATGTCTGGACTGTTTCCAGCCCCCCTTCTTTCATGGACCTAGAACTGCTTTCCCCTTTTGAAGATCTACCCTACAGAATCATGTAGGTTAGTTTTTAGGCCTCCAAAGGTATCAAAGATAGTGAAGTATAGGTATTTCTACCTTATTCTCCTCCTTAAAATTAATTGCATACATAAAAAAGAAAAACAAAAACCATATTTATAGCAGAAGATTTGTGTCACATATAGAACATATAAAACAAAACCTTCTGTTATATGAATTTTAAAAGAAGCCATTTATTTGAAATACTATCTCAAAGAAAATATTTAAGGGTTCCAAATGGACACAATAAGAAAACAGAAGAACTTAAGTTACAAGCTGGTAGAGAACAGGAAAAAAAGAAAGAAATAAATAAAAGTATTACTAAAAAGAAGCTAGATAAGAAGCAGCAAAAAATAACAACTCTAGCTGACAACATAGCTAAGGATATGGAAGAGTAGAACGAGGAGAACGAACAAATAAAATGAAAAGAATTTTAAAAATGTAAAATTTCTTTGGACATGATAGCTAATTAGGACAATTGAATTACACCATGCACATAATTTTTGTACCTGAAGGCAAGAATAAAAATATATTTTAAAAATGTAAAAAATAATATAATCAAACCTTCCAGAGATAAAGGAATGCCCATCTCTAATTAAGTGCAGATTTCCATCATATAGTATTAAATTCTGTCTATTAGGAGCACAAAAAGGATATGTGTGTGTGTGTGTGTATGTGTGTGTGTGTGTATTAATAGTGGTTACTTCTGGTATTAGAAAGCAGGAGTAGGAGGTAAATTCATTCTTATTGTATACCCTGTCAAACTGTTTGAAAATATAACTATTTTGTGTGTTATTTTTCTGATATTAATACTAAAATATCCCTAAATGTTATTTGTGTCCCTCTTTCCTGCGCATGAGAGTGACTAGTTTTTTGGGTTTGGGAGTTTTTAATTAAAAAAAAATATATAGCAAAGCTACCCTTAAGGGTTTGAATGTGATTTGTCCTCATAAGGAGAATCTCATGTTGGGATAAATTGAAATTCATTTCAATTTCTGGGTGCAGGCTCGAGGAAGTGGAATAGCAACCATTGAGGAAGGACATGAAGCCTTTCCTAGATCTTTCTCCTCTCTCTTCCTTATGGAACAAAAGCCTTAAGCTACCAAAGGGACAGGATCAAATTCTGTCATAAGCAGACCATAGTTGAAGACTGATTAAGTCTCAGAGACTGGAATGAAAAAAAGCAAAAACAAAACAAAGCAACAACAACAAGACTATCTTTGAAGTAGGGATAAGAACACTTCCTGGGCCCAAATTATTACATATAACCTGTTGCTGGCAGAAGGAACAGGCTCAGTGAAATAACCCATCTCCCAAATGCAGGAGAACAGTATCAAACTAAGACTGAGGATGGACCATAACATCAGAGAACATCTCTCTGCCCCACACCTACAGTCTTCCCAGTGTTAAACACCAATCTAATGTCACCAGTCAACCATCTGGTGATACTAGGTGTTACTACTCTAGTAATACCAATCTAATGTTAGTACAGAGGCAAGAGCAAGACAGAGCCTCTGAGGCACAGGTGCAAACAGAAGATATAAACCTGAGGGGGGAACAAACATTGAAAGAAAAAAATGAATACACCAACCCCAACCTAAGCAGAATATAACACCAGAAGATTTGGAGATTGGAGCACTGAGGGTGCACAATGACAAAACCCAAATCTAGCTCAATGAAAAGCCTGGAAAAAGAATAGGCATGATCACTTCAAGTCATAAACTATTTATCCTAGTTTCTATCACCTGACATGTCTGGTTTTCAACAGAAATACACACAATATACAAACAGGCTAAGGAAAACATAATGTCAAATATAAAATAACCAATAGAACTAGATGGAAAAGTGACTCAGATGTTGGAGCAAACAAAGAATTTAAAATACTTATGATTCACATGTTACATGCTCTAGTTCAGGAGTGTGCATGCTTTTTCTGTAAATGGCCATATAGACCCTGTGGGCCCTACGGTCTCTGTCACAACTACTCAGTTCAGCCATTGTAGCACAAAAGCAGCCACAGGCAATACATAAATGAAAAGACATGACTATGTCCCAATACAATTTTCTTTGCAAAAACAGGTGGCGGTCTTCAGTTTGCCAATTCCTATTTTAGGAGACAATATGGATGAATAAATAGAGAGTTTTAGCCCAGGGATGGAAACTACAAAACAGAATCAACTGAAAATGCTAGAAATGAAAAATATAATCAAAGATATAAAAATGTTTTCAATAAATTCATCACTAGACTAGTCACAGTTAAAGAACAAATTCAGTGAACTTGAAGATAGGTCAATAAAAATTCACCAAACAGAAAAAAAAGACTTACAATGATCAGTTAACCAATCAAACAAAAATCCTGCATAGCATCTAAGAGCTTTGGGATAATGGGACACTATCAAATGGTCTAACATATTCACAATTGGAAGCTTTTTTTTTTGTGCTTTGTGCTTTGTGTGTGTGTGTGTGTGTGTGTGTGTTTTGTCAGCTTATAAAATTATATCATTTAATGTTCTTATTTTTAATTTTGTGGTTACATAGTAGCTGTATATATTTATGGGTGCAACTGGAATCTTGGAAAGAAACTGGAGAGAGAATGTGGCAGAAAAATATTTAAAGAGATAATGGCCAAATGTTTTCCAAACATAAAATCACGATTCCGCACATCCAAGAAACACAGAGAGCGTGGAGCAAAATAAATACCAACAGAATACACCACAATCAAACTTGGAAACCAAAGATAAAGAGAAATTCATGGCAGCCAGAGAAAAATGATACATACAGGAAAAGAATGACATATCAGATTTCTAGTCACAAGCAATCCAAGGCTGAAGCCATTATAAAAACATTTGTAAAGTGATAAAAAAAAAATGACAACCAAGGATTCTATGCTAAGTTAAATAACTTTCACAAAGAAAGAAGAAATAATGATTTTTTTTTCAGACAGACAAAAACTAAAAAATCCAGACTTCATAGTTTGTTCATTGTGTAAAAATGTATTAAATTATGTAGACTTATGACTTGTGTACTGTTATGTGCACACACATATACAAAGGTTACAAAGATTCTCCTGATATTATTTCTATATTTGGTATTTGTTGTTGAAAATAGTCTAGGAGGAGCTATTCTTTTTCCCTTAGTAAACAACTGTAGTGTACGCTTTTGACTGTGTAACCATTAGCCCCTTTGCTCCTTACTTGCTGTCAGTCTCAATCTTTGATAGAAGAGCATGAAAATGTCAGATACTCATGTCCTCCACCTCTCTTACACTTGCAATGTAGTAATGTAGTTGGTTCTAGCTGAAAAGACATAAGAGATATTCTGCCGGTGTGTTCTAAGAAAGATTTTCCTTAGTAGCAGAAGAGACAAATGAGAAAGTATCTGCCTTCCATTCTTGCCTTTGGGTGTGGCTGTGTGAGGACCTGATGTGTGTTGATGCAATCGCCATATGACCATGAGAGAACAAATCTGAGGACAGAAGTCTCCATGCTGAGAGATGACGTGAAAGGATAGAAAGCATCCAGATGATTATATCATTGAGTCACTGTACCAACTCAGATATTATTTCTTGTAATGTGAGTAACATGAAAACAAACAGTAACAACACAAAACAAAAACAAAAACAAAATAAAACTTCTATTTTTAAACTACTTTAAACCAGTTATTTTTTTACTCATAGCCAAAAATATCTTAATGCTACAGTGACCTTCTTATATTTGGGTATCTACGCTATTCCTTCTCCATCTAAAAAGTTAAATAATAAAGAATATCTTTGTAATTTCTTCCATTATAACCTTTTCTTGGAATAATGAAGCCTTTTATTTGCAGACTCAGGATTTCTAACATTTCTGGAAGATTTTCTTCTTTTATGCTTTTGAATATTTTGTTATTATAATGTTTGGGTTTTTTTTTGTCATTAGGTATATCAGTTATCCAGATTTTTAATATCTATTTCATGAGTACCTACCTATTCAATTTTTTCTTAATGGATTTTCTTTTCTTTTTTGTTATTTTTGTTTGTTTTGCATTTTCTGTTTATGTACTCACTCCTGTCTTTAATGCCAGTGGCTTGGTTCTTATAGATCTAAAAAAATCAGCAATTTTCTGCTTTAATTTCTTTTTAACATTATGTGATATGATTGTATTCTCTCAATTTGTTTCCTGGCCAATGCATCCTCTCAGCTGTCTATCCAATCTGAGAAATGACAGCAAGAATTTTCATATTTTCTTCTGCTTATATTCTACAAATTACGTTGGTCTCTTTATTGCCGATTCTTAGTATATTGTTTTAATTTCATTCAATGGGTTTTATATTTGAATTACATATCTCAGGGTTGTGTTATGAGATTGGGCTACTTTTTAAATCTGTCACACTTAAGCAGCCCCCGCCCTTTTTAACCCTTTTTATGTTTTCTTATTGAAGGAAGTGTTATTATGAGCTTGAATTTATAATAATTTCTTTTTTGGACTGTACCTTACTCTCAAGTTTCGTAATTTTATGGTAATAGTTGGTCTTTCTTTTGTCTTTAGAGAAAGCAATTTTTTCTTGGCTACCACTTTCAAATAGTCCCTCCAATCTTTAGATGTTCCTTTGGCATACATTCCTTACTTTAGCTTATATCAAGTAGCTCTAGGTAGTAGAAAAATGAAAGTTGTAAAATATAAGGGAATTTGAGTTAGTCTTTTGATACACCTCTTGTGAAACTTGTCTTTTTTCACATGACTTTGAAATTGATATTTTCACAATTTCACATGAGAGTAAAAGCTTGTATTCTTGTCCATGTTTCCTTTCTCTGTCTTTATTTATACGATTTAATGGTTTATGGAGTGATTGTTAGCAAATCAACATAATTGGAATTCATAACCAAACAAATATATTGCTCATTTCATATAGTCACCTTGCAGGACCATACACATACTCTAGCAATGTTGACATTGCTGCAAATCTGAGTGAATTTCAATTTTGGGAGCTGTCATCAGAGCCAGTTGATATATAACACACAAAAAATAACTTTCAGCAACTTGTAATTACACCTCAATTTGGATCTTATTTGGACAAGTAATACAAAATTTGTTTTCTAAGCTTCTTTTTTTATTGGCTTGACTTCTGAAGGTAATTTACACCTTCATGCTTTGGGTTCCTACTTGTGCTAGTCTTTTCTCCTCTGCCATATAAAGCAGTGATTTTAAGATAAGTGCTTTAATAATAAAAGCACAAAAGGCTTGCTGTGGAATTTAATGTAAATCACAAATATAATTTTTTAATGTTAAGAATTATGATATTTCTGCATTAATGGTGTCTTATATAGCATAATAAATGTATTCACTGAACAGTTAGCAGTATGTTTTTTTTTTCAACTGACAAATACCAAAGAAAGTTGGCACCAAGGGAGAAATTTTCACATTAATGTCACAAATTGCAGATTTTTATGTTTTACTTGAAACATATTTGGAAATCCAAGCCAACAAGTCAAAATACTGTTTTTCACTGTGCTTAATTCATTTTTATTTCTTGCTTTTGGGGCTTTCTCATCTTCCTCTTCATAGATGTTCTCCCTGTATCTGGATGCCTGTGGGCTTCTCAAGACAGCACCCCACTTACAGAGTGCAGGCAAATCAAGTTTTTTCCCAAGTCAATTGATTACTTAACTCTGTTTTCAAAGTCTATCTCAGGCAAAATGGTGAAGTAAATCGAGAGGATGCTCTCTTCACCTTCACCTCCCGATCCCTTCTGTTGTTGTTCTCGAACATTTCCCTGTTGTCCCTCCTCTCTTTATCTTTGTCCCTTGCATCTTACCATACCAAGACAGCACATTATTTGTAGACCTTTTTTTGCATTTTCCCATCAATCCTATTGCTATTATTTCAGTACAGTTGTTCCCTGGACAGTAACATTAAACTAACAAGAAAATAAATTCCTACTGCTATGGTTACTAATATATTTCTCCTCTAACGTAAGAAAAAATCCCAATCCAAAAATCAAAACTTTTTTTAGTTCATTTTATTTTAAAAGACTTTTTATTTTAAATTTATCTGGGTACATAGTAGGTATATATT
The DNA here is from genome assembly GCA_004027715.1 of Plecturocebus donacophilus. Taxonomy (NCBI): domain Eukaryota; kingdom Metazoa; phylum Chordata; class Mammalia; order Primates; family Pitheciidae; genus Plecturocebus; species Plecturocebus donacophilus. Next base: position 5,768 of record PVKP010006677.1, on the reverse strand, counting down.
TTTATGGGGTACATAAGATGTTGTGATATAGGCATGCAATGTGAAATAAGCACATCATGGAGAATGGGGGTATCCATCCCCTCAAGCATTTCAAGTATTTATCCTTTGAGTTACAAACAATCCAATTATACTCTTTATGTTATTTTAAAATGTATAATTAAGTTATTATTGACTATAATCACCTTGTTGTGCTATCAAAATACTAGATCTCATTCATTCTTTCTATTTATTTTGTACCCATTAACCATTCCCACCTTGTCCTCTCAATCCCCTCACTACCCTTTTAAGCTTCTGGTAACCATCCTTCTACACTGTTATGTCCATGAGTTCCATTGTTTTGATTTTTAGACCCCATAAGTAAGTGAGAACATATGTTTGTCTTTCTGTGCTTGGTTTATTTCACTTCACATAATGATCTCCAATTCCATCTATGTTGTTGCAAATGACAGGATCTCGTTCTTTTTTACGGCTGAATAGTACTTCACTGTGTATATATACCACATTTTCTTTATCTGCTCATCTGTTAATGAACACTTAGTTTGCTTCCAAATCTTAACCATTGTGAACAGTGCTGCAGCAAAGAGTGCAGATATCTCTTTGATATACTGATTTCCTTAATTTTACATATGTACCTAGGAGTGGGATTACTGGATTGCATGGCAGCTATATTTATAGTTTTTTTGGGAAACTCCAAACTGTTCTCCTTAGTAGTTGTACTTCCTGACATTCTCAAAAACATGTATAAGGGTTCCCTTTTCTCCACGTCCTTACCAACATTTGCTATTGCTTCTCTTTTGGGTGTAAGTCATTTTAGCTGGAGTGAGATGATATCTAAATGTAGTTTTGGTTTGCATTTCTCTCATGATCAATGATGTTGGGCACCTTTTCATATACCTGTTTGCTATTTGTATGTCTTCTTTTACAGTCAAAACTTCTTTAGGTAAACTCATACAGGTTGATGAAAATGGTCTTGGACTTTTCAGGATCATGGAAGTAAGATGGAAGGTAAAAGAACCTTTTGAGCTTTTCAAATCACAGCTCGTAGGCAGCTACCTATGTAATAGCATTATTCCTGTTGGATATACTTGAATAAGACTCAAAAACATCAAGACAATGTATCTGCTAGACCTGTATTTTGGATATAACTATAAGCAATTGGAGATGAAAAACTTGTGAATATCTTATTACAGTTCTATAAATAATAGCATCAGCTTCTCAATGGAAGAAAACAGAATTTTCTTCCTCCTCTTTGGCATTTATGTAAAATGAATGACTTCTGCATATGCTGATACATTTTTGTAGTTTATCTTCTGCCATCCACTGATGTCTAATTGAGTTATTTTTACTAACACTATTATTATAGGCTAATGTGATATTATGTTCTCTGACTGGGAATTATGCCAGAAGAAAAATAGTAATAATAATAGCATTCTATGTTAGCATAGAGCTTTTACAATTTTCAATACCTATCCTCATTGATAGCTTTATTCTCTTTTCCAGACACCTCTACCAGTTAGGGAGCATGACTATAATCCATATTTTATTGATGAGAAAATTGAAGCACAGAAGGTGTGACTTGTGCATGAGTGCATAGCTAATTAGAGGCAGAACTGTTTTTTTTTTTTTTAATATTACTGTTGTATACCATACCGTTTCTACTACAAACAAGTAAAACCAGAGGGAAAAAGACAGCAAACTACTGATTTTTATTTTCTTTTTCCGCTTAAAGTCACAGCAGTCATCATAATAATATCAATAATCAGTATTTTTGGGCTGTTCTCATCTATACAAAAGTAAGAATATATTAAACAGCTACTGTTTGTCCAACATGACTTAGAGATTCATGAAGGCTAATGCTGTCACCAATTGGTGAACAGAGAGAGTTCAGAAGCTCTTCCTATTAGCCTTACTTACTTTCACAGAGTGACTAGGGATGGGAAGAATAGGATAATTACTCAATATTAAGACAATTGCATTTTCCTACAAACTAGTTCTAATTGTCACAGCAAAGATTCCACCTTCATCTATTATATAGTAAATAGCACTAATATTATTAAGTTGTTATATAGTGGAGTATTTTACTTTAAAAATACTTCAGTATATACAGTGTAGTATAAACGTGCACAATTAAGACAACTTCACTGTAGGGATAGTTAATTAGTATTTAAATTACTTCAAATTGGCTGGAGCTATGAAAATTCTAGAAGATAACATTGGAAAAACTCTTCTAGACATTGGCTTAGGCAAGGATTTCATTACCAAGAACCCAAAAGCAAATGCAATAAAAGCAAAGATAAATAGCTGGGACCTAATCAAACTAAAGAGCTTTTGCACAGCAAAAGAACAGTCAGCAGAGTAAATAGACAACCCACAGAGTGGGAGAAAATCTTCACAGTCTATGCATTTGACAAAGGACTAATATCCAGAATCTACAATGAACTCAAATCAGTAAGAAAAAAACACACACAATCCCATCAAACAGTGGGCTAAGGACATGAATAGACAATTATCAAAAGAAGACATACAATTGGTCGACAAACATAGGAAAAAATGCTCAACATTACTGATGATCGGGGAAATGCAAATCAAAACCACAATGTGATACCACCCTACTCCTGCAAGAATCAAAAAATCAAAAAACAGTAGATGTTGGTGTGGATACAGCAAACAGGGAACACTTACTGCTGGTGGGAATGTAAACTAGTACAGCCATTACAGAAAACAGTATGGAGGTTCCTTAAAGAACTAAAAGTAGAACTGCCATTTGATCCAGCAATCCCACTAAGGGGTATCTATCCAGAGGAAAAGAAGTCATTATTTGAAAAAGGTACTTGCACACTCATGTTTATAGCAGCACAATTCACAATTGCAAAATCGTTGAACCAACCCAAATGCCCATCAGTCAATGAGTAGATAAAGAAACTGTGATATATATACAAAATAAAATGAAAATGATAATATAATCCTCACAAAGCTAATGGGAGTATTAAATGAGAATAGTCTAAACAAAGGAATTACTATAATGCCTACTTTATAGTAGATGCTCAACATGTGATATTTATTGTACATATATATATACACATATATATATATATATGTATATGGTGGAATACTATGCAGCCATAAAAAAGAATGAATTAACAGCATTTGCAGTGACCTAGATGAGATTGAAGACTATTATTCTAAGTGAAGTAACTCAGGAATGGAAAACCAAACATCATATGTTCTCACTGATATGTAGGAGCTAAGCTATGAGGATGCAAAGGTATAAGAGTGATACAATGGACTTTAGGGACTTGGGGGGAAGAGTAGTGGGGGGGTGAGGGACAAAAGACTACAAATTTGGTGCAGTGTATACTGCTTGGGTGATGGGTGCACCAAAATCTCACAAATCACCACTAAAGAACGTACTCGTGTACTCATGTAACCAAATACCACCTGTAACCCAATAACTTATGGAAAAAATAAATTAAAAAATAAAAATAAAAAATAAATAGTTTAAATTGGAATCTACAAATTAGAAATAGCTACTTAGAATTTCAAATATAATCAAAGTCCATACTGGAGAATTTGTATTTAGAATAAGAGACATTAGAAATATATTTCATTGATGGTGTTCAGGAGAGATTGCTGGTTAGAAAGATAATAAGGTCCTATGACCTTACCAGAACCAGGTATAAAAATATTGTGATCCCAGCAACTATGATTCTCTGTGCAGAACTCAATATCCAGAACTCCATTGATTCCATATCCCTCTACTTCACAGAGGACTCTGCCACCTGATGTGAGTACCACACTGGCTACCCCTGCTCTAGAAATATCATTGTATTTATCCAAGGGTAAATCTTTTCTGCAAAGTGTTAGTCTGTGTGTCTCAGTACAGAGAGTGGGAATTAACCTGGGCTGCATGCAGTTATGTTTTTGTAAATATGAATATTTTGTGCACATCACAAAATTTGCAAGGCTTGTTTTCAGTGTAGCATACCACATGATGGTGAGGTTTTGCCATAGGAAATCTACAGCCCCCACCAAATGCTGACTACCAAAAGCTCCCTTTAATACCAGAAAGACCTGATAATTCCTAAATAACAAAATTACTGCAGGACATTTTAAATAAACTGCTTACAGTATGCCAGAAACTCTGTTAAATATATTGCCTATTTTCTCTTATTTAATCTTTAAATCGAATTTATAATTTGTAGGCTTTTTACAAATTTTATTTTTTTCATCTTCATTTTTCTGAAATCAGACAAGATTGGGCGTGTTAAAGGTGGTATGGCCGTAGACTCTTCCTCATTTTTCGGATGAGGAAACTAAGGCTTAGAGAGATTAGGTAACTTGGCCAAGATTTCCAAGTATTAGAGCTGAAATTCTTATTCGGATCTATCTGCTCCAAAATGTAAACATGGGCTTGTGTTTGACAAAATGTAAGATGTATAGCTTGGTGGTATACAAGAATGATTTCAAGTGATAGGCAAACATAACCTTTAAAAAGAATAACTCAGTGACAAAGCAAAATTTTTTTTTACAATCTTTTATTTTTCTGACTGCCCAATCAAAAATGACTCACATTAGGCCAAGTGTGATGACTCACACCTGCAATCCCAGCGCTCTGGGAGGCAAAGGTGAGCAGATTGCTTGAGCCCAGGAGTTCAAAACCAGCTTGGGCAACATAGTGAGACTCTGTCTCAAAAAAAGGAAAAAAAAAAAAAATGACTCATATTCAAGTGATTCTCTGTCATATTACTCTGTGTTATCTTCTTCAAGGAATTTGTTCTAGCTCAAATTAACCTGCCTATTTATTTGAATTGATTGCTTTTTAAACATCTTCACTGAGTAGGATCCCACGGAGACTAGTATCTTGAGTATCCATGTACAAAGTAAGAGCTCAACAAATATCAATTAGATGAATAGATGAATGTATTATGTCAAAAAGAAAGTTCCAATTTGGTGCTAATGAGTCTTTAACATCTTTTTATCATTTGCTAGTTTTCCTTTTAATAGACGACAAACAGGCTTGGGGTGAGAATATTTTGACCGAAGTATGTAGAGACTGGTTGCAGTGTCTCACACTTGTAATCCTAGCACTTTGGGAGGTCAAGGTGGGTGGACTGCATGAGCTCAGAGTTCTAGAACAGCCTGGGCAACATCATAAAACCCATCCCTACAAATAACACACATACAAAAAAATTATCTGAATGTGATGGCCTGTGCCTCTAGTCCCAGCTACTTGATGGGGGGTAAGGTGGGAGGATCTCTTGTACCCAGGAGGTCGAGGCTGCAGTGAGCCGAGATTGCACCACTATACTCCAGCCTGGGTGACAAAATGGGACCCTTTCTCAAAAAAAAAAAAAAAAAAAGGAAGTACCTAGTTAGAAATTATACTTGTTATTTATGCCTAGCAATGCTTAATTTCTAACCAACTGCTTCCTTTTAAAATAAAGTTATACAATTACAAAATATGAGTGTGTTAAGAGAGAGATCCAAGATGGCCGATTAGCAATAGCTCAGGAATGTAGCTCCCAGTGAAAGCGCAGAGAACGAGTGGACGCCGCACTTTCTGACGAATTTTTGTTGCCCACAGACCGGGAGATTCCTGGCAGAGGAGACACACGGGTCGCCAGCACAACTCTTTTGGCCGGCGCGGCTGTTTTGCCGGCACCCCAGCGCGGCGCTTCCCGGTGAAGAGTATACAGGACGGACGGGCTCGGCTGGTCCCATCCCCACAAGGAAAACAGCAACTGGAAGCGCTGAGGACTGAGAGTTTC
>PVKP010006676.1:0-81599 GCA_004027715.1 Plecturocebus donacophilus | reverse complement strand
TCTCTCCCTCTTTCTCCTTCTTCCTTTTTTCTCTTTTATTCTACTTCTGTCTTAAAAAAAAATATATATATATATATATATATATGGCAAATTAGTGGCAATAATGGCAGCATTTCAAACAGTAGAGAGATGAGTTTTCTGATAAATGATGTGGTAACAACTTGATACCCATCTTTAAAAAAATAGTACATCTATACCTGACCCTTTAGGTTAGGAGAAATTCCAAATACATCAAAGATTACAATATAAAAAATTGAATATGAAAAGTTCTAAATGAAAGCATAAGATTATTTTTTAGACTTTGAAGTAAGAACAGCCTTTTTTTAAAACTATGCTCAAAATATAAAATCCATGAAAGAAAAGATTAAAAAAAAAAAAGGAAAAAAAAATTATTTTCTGCAACAGGATGTATCATTATGTGTGGTGAAATTGCAACCAAGTGTTCTCAATGTATCTTTGCTCTCAGGAGTGGCAGGCAATAGTACTCCACTAAAGTTAAGCCTTTTAAAGTACTTTTTCTACCAAATACGGTTTTCAAGTTTCAGTGCTAACTGTTGGCATCCTGAGGAAGTTGCATGCCTTTGCCATGTGGGAGATTGAAAGATGACAGACTCGGTCTTTTATTTCCAACTATGTTTGAACATGTCTTTGTGTAACATGTTTCTTAGAAATGACTTTGTTGAAGTTCCCAGCAGGAGCCTGGGGGTAAACTTTCTCGGTTATTGCTACTATTCATCTGACACTAAGGAAACGAGTTTGGATGTGATGAGGACATTTCTCCCCTCAAGACCAAATCAGAAATAAAATTATGACAGCTTGTGAAGCTAGCCAAACTCTGTAGGAAAAAAAGAAAAAAAGAAGAAGAACGGATAGGTACAGGGCGAGTTAGAAAGCAATATCTGATCCTGATGAGAGAGTAAATGATGCTCTGAGGTGTCCAGGTTCCTGGGCCTCATGGAGAATCAGGAATTGAGGTGTCACTCCCTGCTGTTCAGGGACAGCCCTTGTCCCAGCATATAAACCAGGAAAACAGGCTGTTGTCTAGGGCTGAGGGGGCTCTGCACTGTGCAGCATACTGATGAGTCTGACAACATTTGGAGCTCAAGAACGAGGGTTTCATTTGCTTCTCACCCTTTTTGTCGTTGCTGATATGCAGAGTGCTCATGGCTGGGTGCTGGGTTTGGCAGGGGTGAAAATGAAGTTCCTTCCTTTCACTTTGTATTTTTCACAGAGCTAATTTCTGTGGCAGGCTTGTTCATCAAGGATCTTTCTTTGGCATCCTTTGACGGCTTAAATTGCTAAATGTGTTTTCCGTGGTGGATATTACACATAATGTTTAACCAAAAGCATTTGATGTTATTTTCCTAAAGTTAATTATTATCTCCCAACTTTTGTATATCTTAAGGCAGGGTATTTTCTTGGTAAGTGATCCAGGCTTATTTTACTTTTTCCTGAAATGTGTACCACTCTGAGATGTTTCAGGGAGCTTGGGAAATATGAATTGACACATCATAAAAATTAAAACGTAGGTAGAAATTAATTGGAATAAGTTAATTTTAGTTCTAGTTGGAAATATACGAAGTTCCTTTGAGTTAAAAAAAAAATAAAGTGTCTATACATAAAGCAGCAGAAAATTAGACTCTGCCTTTCAATATCTAACTCCCTCAGGATGTAAGTTGTTTTTGATCAGCATATGTTCATAAAAGCAAAGATCATGCATTCTATTTTTGCTTTTAAAAGTCAGCATAATTCAGAGCACAGTATCAGGCTCCTAGAAGGTGTTTACTTAGACAGAAAAAAAACTGTGGATTTATCTTAACTTTAGCTTCTGGTACAATTGAAACATCAAATAAATAATGAAAGGTTATATTTTTCTAGCATATAAAATCATCCAGACAGTTGAATAAGAGCTTCTCCTGAATTATGTACCAGCGTTTACAGTATGCATCAATCTCAGTTTGAATGCTAATATTATGAAACCTCATTCAACCTTGATTTAGAGGCCAATACCCTGGGAATTCTTGGAAATGGGAAGCTATCCCAAGTGGAGGAATTATACTATGAAAGGAATGATGCTGGATCTAGGAATCAGTCGATTACCGATCAGCGTGGGCTCTGTTAGGATGTAGATTTGCGCTTTCTCTGCCAACCCTCATTGTCTCTACCAACTATCCCTTTCTAAGTCAACTGTTGGCTTCTTCTAAGTCACCCCTCCACTTTCAATATTGCCAAATTTTGTTACTTCTTTGTATTTTGTTATATCCCATTTTGTCTCCTTTGTCCTTATGGTTTTATGCCTTTTTTATTTCCTTATAGACATTTTTAGCATTTTAGTGGGGTTTAGGGACCAAGCATAACTGGAACATGTGTTCAATCTACCATGCTTTCTCAAAATTCCTAATTTTTGTAATAAAATTAGTAACTCTTTACCATGATTGCCTCATATATATCCTACCCAATCTGTTCTTTTCTGTTTTGCTTATGATTTTATAAAATATATTTGGACATGATTTCTTTTTCTTTTTATCATTTATTCTTTTATTTTCTTTATTGTTTCAAGATAAATAATAATAGTAAATATGTTCCATAACAGCATTTTAAAAATAATTAAGTCCTAAATGTAGCTGCAGTGTCTTTTGGTTTATCATGTAACTTGAAGGTTGTTTTTTTTTCATAGAGCTTTACTTGAAAAAATTTTTTACTTTCTATTTCCCATTGTTAGTGATGTTTCTATGATTATATTTATTTATAAATAACAAGGTCTAATTTTGACCCATCTTCTATTCTGGTGACCTATCTTCTCTCAGAAGACTGTATTATAGTTTATATTATGAAGGAATCATATATTTTCTATCAGGCTTATTCATTTCCTGTTTATTTTTAAAATTACTAAATTTTAAAATCATTGTTTCTTGAGAACCTTGTAGACTGAGTTTATCAATTTTACATTAAAATTTCATTGAACTTTTTCAGCTCAATCTGAAAAATAAATGGAATGAAAATGTCTTAGAAGATTGAATTTCATTTTCATTCTTCCTGTAAAAAAACAATTACAAGTAATTGGCATATATGAAGCAATAAAAGAATATGCAGTCAAAAACAGAAAAAAATAAATATGTGTCACACAGTTAACTAAAAAATACATTATTTTAACATCATGCTATTTCTCTGTGTGTTTTCTATCCTTCCATCCTGGAACATGGAATTAGTCTCTCTTTTTCATTTATTTTTTTGTTTTATATCTTCTATATCTCTCCTTGGTTGGAAGTTCTAATAAAGCATCTATGTATAGTCGTTATAGATGTATTACCTCATATCTGTAAGAATTATAGGATGATTCCGGATAGGCAAAAAGGGATTTGCCATAAAATTAATAAGCTCAAACTTTGACTCTGACCCTCACTTATTTTCCAAAACACTGCTAGGGGTTCTAGAAAAGTTCTTACTAGTTAATTAAAAAAAAATTTATAAGTGTTTTTAAAAAATTATTTTGCTAAAAATTCTCCTTGCATGGAGAGCATAAATTGAACATCTAAAGTTTCTGGATTCAAGACCTAGATATTCCTTTGCTAGCTATAAATGGCCTAGCTCCTTTTCCATTCTGTACATGAGCTCATGCTGCAGTGAGAATCCAATGAGATAAAGTATGCAGAAAATAATGCTGCAAACTATGAGAACATTGGCAATTATTTTAGATTATAAAGGGTTTACTTAATTAAATCAGAAACAAAAGAACATAGATTTTTGATATCTGAATGTAAGATGGAGCCAATTTATAGAAGATTTAAAAAAAAAGCCAATGGAAGGATGTTTGTCAGATTGAGATGAAAATAGGATAGCACTTTTTTTCTGTTTAGTTTTTCAGAGTCAAACAAATATCATCACTATTGTTTCTAGAGCAGAGTGGACCTTATGCTTTTCTATAAGCAGACCATGTGGATGAGCTCTCAAATAATCAAGAGGCAACATTTTCACTCCTTTTAGGTAAATGAAGAAATTGACCTGTTGAAATTTCAACTGACTTGCTCAAATGTCCACAGGTTTATAAGAGAGAAATTCAGTTGAAATCCATCAGTCTTTTCCAAGAGCCCACAGTCCTGAGCACTGTATCGCCTAGCTTCCTCTCGGGCAGCAACTAAAAATAAGATGAGAAGAATCATGCATCCCATGTAGGACCACATTATATTTAATGAGGTATCAGTTTGTTTGCATGGTTGCCAAAGTGAAGAAAACATCATATAAGACACATTTCAAGTTAAACACTGACAAATTCTAATGATACCTTTTATTAGATTGATGAATCAAAGAGATAAAAATAAATTCAAATTTTTAGATTGTAAGACTACATGGATAATGAGTTTTTGTCTAATTTAAAGGACTTGGACTGTAAGCTCATGAATTTGACTTGTTCATATGCTACTTTGAATAGCATGAAATACTGATTTAAGTAAATAAGATTAGATTAATGAATCATGCCATAGATACAAAAATTGTTATAACCAAGGAATATTTTGAAAAATATATAAACTTTTAAAAGAAACATGAAACCTGGATGGGGAGAACATCTTTTACATATTTTAGAGTGCATTTTTATGGGAACAAACACAATAGGATTGGAAATATATAGTAAGTGTGGGAAATAACATCAAATAAGAGATAATACTAATCTAGACTGATAGTACTATGCCCCAAACTGTAGTGTGAGCAACTCAATATGGTGCCTGGAGGTTCTTAAGTCAGAACCTTCTGGTAATTCTAAATCAGAAGTCCCTTAGAGTTAGGACTAAGCTGACAATGAAATCAGACATGGAGATAAAGTCATAAAGCAATTAGCCTCAAAGTCATAGGGCAGGTAGCCTGTGAGAGGGGAACTATGAAATGCATAGAATTTCATGCAGAAAAGAACAGAATAGTTATCTGCATCTTGGGAACTGCCATTAGGACAGTGTTTATAATAAATGGCTGCTTCATCTACTCATGCTTGTGCTGAGAGCTGCTGTTTCAGGAAGCCCTTTTAGTAGCATTCTGTGACCAACTTTATTTCCTGTTTCTCTCTAGGTGGGACCACTTTAGCTTAGTTTCTACAAGTAAAGGCAATGACACTGTGTCATTGTGTCCTGCATTTAGAATACAACAAAAACCTATTGTGATGGCAACTCACACTTGAAGTCCTTTGCATCAATGCACATGCATTTTACTGAGTATATAACTATTTTAAGTATGCACATATATATTTTAAGAGGAAACATTCTAAGGATGTAATATCTAAGCACACATCCAATGTATGTTATTTGTCCTTGTCAGTACATTAGATTGGGGGGTGGGGTACTGTGATCCCTTTAGTTAACAGATATTATGATGTTTCTATTTTACATAGCATATTTGAAGGATAGTCTTTAGCAAGGGTGAGGTTATCATAATTCCTAATGACTCTTGGTTTTAAGTCAACTACCTTTCCTCTCCTAGATGAGGTAATGAGTGAACACAGATGACTGGATTCCATTCCAATAAAACATAAGGAATGCTGGGAAGACATGGAAAGATTACTGATCTCAGGAACCCATGCTGACTAAGTAACCACGGAATTTATTCACAGTAAAATAGTGAAAAATACAAATATAAAACAGACACATAAAATTAGACACCTTTGTATTTATCAGATTGGGGAAAACATAAAATCAGATAAATGATGTAGAAATGAAGACAATAATGCCAAAACTGAAAGAGATAAGGAAACAATTTATAGCAGATTTTGATTCTATGAAGTGAATTCATATGTAACCACATGAATAGAATGAAATACTGATTTAAATAAGTAAGATTAGATTTATGAATCATGCCTCAGATACAAAATTATGGCCAAGAAGTATTTTGAAAAAGATACAAACTTTTAAAAGAAACATGAAACCTGGACTAGAAGAACATATTTTACACATATTAGAGTACATTTTTGTGGGAGCAAACACAACAGGACTGAAAATGTATAAAAAATGTGAGAAATCAAATAAAAGACAATACTACTCTAGACTGATGGTACTATGCCCCAGACTGTTGTGTGAGCAACTCAATATGGTTCCTGGAGGTTCTTAAGGAAATTATTCTCTTATTAAAAATCATTAAAATCTGTTTTATTTTACAGTGTTCTTCAGTTTACAAATTATTTTCACTCCCTTTATTCCATACATTAGTCTCAGGAAAATATATTCAGACATCTAGCCTTACTGAAAAAGAACAGAAACCAAATAGTACGGACCTGTTAGACCATATTTCTGCTAGGCCAGTAAAATTCTCCTCGAAGAAACTGATTTATCCTAAGAAAAGCAGCCCACCACACGGATGGCTCAGCAGCTGTTAGTGATTGTGGGATGTCAGGTCACATGCCTCCTTTTTGTTATTGTCTATTGGCCTTTCCTCAAATGGTATACAGACACAAAAAGGTTCAGGGAAGTGTTAATGGGATTTTACTTAAATCTTCACTTGTCCATCCTGTGGAGAGAGAAAATTACAAACTTAATATCCTTTAGTACTAGCCTTCCAGAGGGCAACCAAAGCCTGGAACTCTAGCTTTCTTTAGCTACTGTAGCTGAAGCATCCTGAGAAGCTAGTAGTATGTTAGCTAACGAGCAATCAAATGCATGCTCCCCCGGTCCTTCAATTATCATTAGATGTGAGTAAAGCTGGAGACTTTCTGAAGACACACAAAACAGAAACTTTAATCCACAATCAGAAAAATAGAATCCCATCCACCTTATGATATTCTTAACCATGTTATATAATATTCTTTTTCTTCTCGAGGTTCCCTTGAAACATCTGGACTTAAAATGATTGTTAGCCTTTCTAAAATGTGACACTTAACTACTAAGCAATACTTAAGAAGCTGTGATGAAAAATTGCATTCACTGCTTCACTGACATCATTCTGTATCTGTAATTCGAAATAAATAGACTTTGTTTTCAGAAAGCATGTAGATGCTTTTCTAGGTTTCACCCTTTAGGACTTGGCTGTAAAAACAACATGTTACTCTCCTAAAAGCAATGCAAGTATGAAGGTTTTTCTGACAGCTAAAAGCAACCTGAATTTAGGTGGATGAGTGGATGGGGCATGGAGCTCCTGTTGGAAGGAATTCTATTCCCTGCACTATTCAAAGGTCCCAGAATCTCGTCCCCAGGTCTTCTCAGGGTGCCGCACTCTGCTTCCCTTCCACTCCCCCCTTGTTCTGCCTTCTCTTTTCCTCCTTCTTTTTCCTTTTTACCTTTGCTGTTTCCATTCGTTAATACAAGACCAACTTACCAAAGGAAGTCATTAAGGTCCAGGCTCCTTCTGGAATCTTTTAGATTTCCCAGTTTTACTATATTCGGGAGGTATTGGGGAAAAATTAGAAACCAGAGTAAACATTTCATCCTCTCTTAAAATGGCAAAGCTCAAGTACACCACACACTGTGATAATTATTTCTCTACTTCGACACCCCAGTTTTATTTGCCTAAGGAATTTCTATTACCCTAATTTACATACTTCAGACTTCTATCTCCTGAACTTATTACCCTAGCTGCATTTTACTTAGAGAGTATTTGCCTTTGTAAGCCCTGGGATATATTACAAATCTTTCCCCTATTGGCTGATGATAAAGGATGCCAAACCTAAAACTCCCTTTCCTAACCTCGTTTTCCTCTTGGTTACTGTAGAAATTGTGTAATATCATTTTATAGTACTGTTTGCGTCCTGCACATCTGGATTTGAAGAGATATTCATGATTTACATTTATTATTTTTTTCTCCACAAGATCTGCAACTACTTAGGAAGTATCTTCAGTGTTGCAGGCACTCTGCCATGTATTTGAGATAAAAGATGATTATAGTTTGTGATTCGGGTAACCATCAGTCCCTGTCACTTTGATCCATGTTTCATTTATGATAAAGATATATTTTCACTTACCAAAATCGATCTTTATGCATGTTTACCAATGAGAGATTCATCATAATTTTCTTTCAATGAGAAATCTAGACCTTTTTAAATACAAAGTCAACATATGGACTGAGTCTCCCACGTCCATTTCCCAAATGGCAATTACAAATGCCTAATTGGCTTTAGGGAATCTGAAGAGAGAAGCCAGAAATATCAGGAAGATGGATCGAGAACTAGAGTCAGCGTCCCCTGCTTTGCTTTGTGGTTTCACTACATGAACTGAAGTTACTAACTTGCCAACTCCAAGTGCAAATTAATTTAGATCACAATTGATGTTTAGGTTTGGAGCAGGAGAGAAAAAAATCAATGGTATGTGAACACTGAAACCATAAATAGTAACAAGTGGAAATCCCAAACCTCAAATGCTTTTGAAGCATGTTGTAAACTCCTTCAAAAACACATGCAAGAGTATAATAGAGAAAATAATCATGGAAAGTTGGTATATAGGCCTTAAGCCACACAGACCACTATTGGATATTTTGTTATTGTTATTCTGTAATACTTCAATGTAATTTCTGGCATAGTAAAATATGCATGTGTTTAAAGAGAAAAATGTGCTTATTTTATTAGTCTTAATTATAAGAACAAAAAGCACTTGGAACTTTTTTTAATGAATTCATCTCATTCACCAAAATCAAGAGTCCAGAAATTGCTTCTAGCTTAAAAATGCATTTTTTCCCCTAAGATCTGGGCACCGATTTGATGAATGTTCTCAAGTTAATCACCCATATAGGACTTCTTGAACATTACTCTGACATTGAATGCTGTCTCTGTAACTTAATGTTATAAAACCTGGAAGGCATATTTATAGCCTAATCCAGATGGACGAAAGCAAAGTACAATTATTCCTTCAAAAGTCGACCTTTGCATACAGATTACGATGGATTGCTTCCAAGATTCAAATGGAGAAATGAACTCACTTCTCCAATTGTCGTGCATTCATTATGGACCTATTGGACCTGGTTTTGGGCAGTGCTAATTAGTGGCATGTCTGTGTTAAAAGTTGGATTCACAGCCTGATTTGCAAAGTGGCAGCAGGAAGAGTTGTTATGAAACTAATTACAGCTATCAGAGATGGTGCTATTTTAAACAGGCTGTGAATTAAGTGCCTCCGCAAAAGCAAACGACAATCATCTTACAGTTGACAATGAGCATTCCCATGTAAACACAGGAATATATGTGTGTTTGGGCATTTTTACATAGAAACCGTGAGATTCTTTCTCTTAAAAAATTAAACGGAAGCTCATTAATTTTGACTTCTATTAGGAGTTAGATGGTAGAGAGAAATTTTTGATCTTTTTTACATACACACACACACCCACACCCACACACACACACACACAGCTTAAAGACTCCATTGTTTTTATTTTGTCGTGTTTATAGATTTTATATATATATTTTCAGAATCTTTACTCTTATCATCTGCTGTGAATTCTTCATAAATGTTAAAGATCTAACTCTTACCACTCATCAAAAAGTCTGTATCTCAGTATTTACAGAGGAATAACTGAGGCTCTGGTTAATTAATTTTTTTCCTAGTCCTCAGTCCACTTGGGGCAGCCTAAAAATGCAAAATTATGTATTTCTGGCTCTATAATTTTTTATAAGGAATAAAACAATTCCCCCATGAAGAATCTATGTAGTTCTAATGATATTGGGATGTATAAAAAATATTTATTCCATATATAAGCCAGGAGAATGTGTTGTAGAATAAGCACATTTTCTAATAGATATTAACTTGTTGAGAAGGATGTGTGAAAACATTTTATTTTCTAATGACCATTTCTGCATTATGCTATATAGGATCACTCTTCATGCTATATTGCAGTGACTTTAACCTCTTATTGACCAAATCCTTAACTTTTCAATCACTTTACTATATTAGAAAAGTTTTATTCTGTTGCTCCAGATTAATCCAGTTCATTTTAAAGAATCTCCTTCATTCTCCCTTCCAAACTCTTCTTTTTCCTAACATAGACTAGTGTTGTAACTATAGCCAACTACCTGTGGGAACAAGCTATGGAGAAGCTCTTCTCTTTTTCCCATTTCCAGAAACAAGTTCCGTCATGGTAAGAGTAAGGTAAAAGTAAAGGAGCAGTAAAGAAGAAGGACAAAAAGTTGGATGGAGTTGGGGTGATTTCTGTTCTTGGCTAAGCCTGTTCTTCTAACAGCTTGACCTATGGTCTTGTTGAGCCCAGGAGGAGATTCTAATGTATAGTTATATCCTAGTCAATTCCACAAACATCTTTTGAGTGTCTGCTAAGTAATAGCTACTCAAAATATTGTGGATGTAATTGGAGATAACTAAAATATGTTTTTATGGGGCTCAAAATCAGAATATTTAAATTGAAAAATATCTAATAAAGTTTTGATGATTACTGAAGCATTTTAAACATGATTTATATATAATAAGTACTACACTAGCACTTCTTAAACTTTAATACACATTTAAATTATAGGGTGTTATGCATTTTAATATAAAGTACAGATTCTGAGTCAGTAGGTCTGGGACAGGGCCTGAGATTCTGCATTTCTATTAATATTCTACTGGTCTTTGAAAGATACTTTGAGTAGCAAAGGCTTAGAAAATCCTGTGAATTACATTTCTGAGAAATATTGAAGGATACCTGCAAATCTCAATTTAGGATGAATGTTATTTCTGTGACATCTGTACCCTACCTACCATAAACGAAAAGTATTCTGACAAGGTATTATTTCAAGAATTCTCATTGCTTATTTAAAAAATGAAAAAATAATAACTGTAAATTTACAGAGAGTTTAAGTGACAAGCACATTGCCAGTGGATAAGTTGGCAGGTATTTCAGAATTGGACCCGACAACTGGAGTAACCTTGCTGTTCAATCTCAAGTCTTGACTTCTACCATTTTAGGGGCTGTTAACTGAAGTGTAGAGAAGTGAACAAACCCGCATCTCAGTGATGAATGGCCTTGAGGTCAGCTGACCGTCCATCATCTGCTGCAACCCTCATACACATTTCCCCGTAAAGTAACCTGATGCAGTTGCTTGTAAATCATAGTCTTGGCATTTGGCCTCATTTGCTGTGAGAGAAACTTAAAGGAGTGCCTAATTCTCTTTTATTTTAGCTTTCAATTTTCTTAATCCTGCCTCCGGCCCTCCTTCTTTCTGAGAACTGAAAGAGTTTGGCCTCGCTGAGTGTAGCCATTCTGATTAATTCACACTCACTCTTTTAGCATATGCATGAATCCCACAAAGTCTAATGATTCCATCCACATGGTAGTGAACATTACATCAGTTGCAGATCTCTCCCCTGCTGTTCATAGAGTTTAAAGTCCAAGTTCCTGGGTGTGTTTAGCCATTAAAGGATTTTACAATATGGAACAAAAAGGATGAAAACTCAATTGCCAGAATGATTTAAGAGCTCTTCATACCACTTGAGCTAAACACCCCATCTCTCCATGATAAGCTTTAGGGTAGTTAATTAAAACCTTCACCTTTTCAATCTTGAATGGCATTGAATCCCAGAATATTTCTTTCCCAAAGGAATTAACTTTATGGGCTAGGGGGGAAAAAGGCAACAAAAATCTTATTATATAGCCCAGTTAAAAAAATATATATATATATGTATAAATTTTTATACCAAAAGACAATTTCAAAATAAATTAGTGACTAAGAAATGTGTAGAGTATACTTGTTAAATTAGGAGGAAAACAAAGTTGATGTTAGTTTGGGTTTTAAATGCCTAGCCTTATTCTACCTCTAAAGTCTTAGCTTCCAACAAAACTTTTATCCAGTAAGGACTTCTTTATTGTTAGAACTTTTTTATGATTTTGAAATGTATTCTATATGCTTAGTGATCCTAAGTCAAACTTCCCTGATTGCCACTTTATGTAAACTATGTGAAGGTTGAACCACAGTAAATCAAAATTCAATCCCTTTTTATAAATGTCTGGACACTTCCATATTTCAACTTAGTTCAAATCAATCACCTTTCACAACATTTTGCTTCCATAATTTCTAATACATTTAGCCTTCAGCCATGTCTGGGCTCTCACTTCTATAAATGACCCTCCCACTCAATCCTTAACTCTGTTTTTTACATTTAAGACTATTTTACAGAATGAATAATTTGCAAAGTTTTATCTGTAAAAAAGAACAACTTCTTAGATGCACTATCCAAACTATTTGCTTTTGTAATATAGCATATTTTCAAACAGTGTTCCTTGATTTATTTTTATAGTACTTCTATATCCAAGTTAATATTATAATATGTAATTTACATTAAAATCTCCACAGAGAGATGTTAAAATATGTAAAAGTTACATATGTCTTAATGCAAATTTGGAATTATGCTCATGGTTTCTAAATTTGTAATCTGTTATACAAAATACTAAGACCCAAAATAAGAAACATGTGACAGTTCCCAGGAGCAGTCAGTACTATCACTTGATGAGAATGGTTGGGAATAGAAGAGGAACAAAAGGCATATTGTTTAAAACATGCTGCTGAGATCTTGAGCGTGCACCAGCAAGTTGAGAAGGTGGTTGGGAAACTTTTGAATAAGCAATTGAATATTTGGAAATTAACTTATCAGTGTTTTCACTATGTGAACCCTCATTTCAGAAAAGAGCTTGGAGGCATCTGCCCACATAATTCCCACTGTCATTCCTACATATTCACTTCAGATCAATTTAGAATACACTGGCAGAGTTGTGGGGCTTTGGACTTACCTTATGAAACCAGAGACTTTTCACCTTTAATTACAAAAAGTATTCTATATTTCAAGAGTGCTTTGTGAAACATATGCCCATCCTATAGCAGACAAATACAAAATTTCTTAGGCCATGCGCCTGCCAGAATTTGCTTTGATAATAAAGTGATAACAGACATAAAAAATGTGTCTCTTCTTTCATACTTAATGAAGTAGTAACAGTTGTAGATACTAAGATATTAATCTTCTAGAGGAGTGCTTTTTCATTCTTGGCTGTATTTTTGAGTATATGGGAGTTTCTGGTAGTTATTATTTTTTAAGGACTGAACTTTTCAGGAATTCTACTTTTTGATAAGCATGACTAATTTCATCTCTAAGCTATTTTAAAAGACTAAATATATCTAAATTCATAAAGCTAGAATTGGGGATATAGATGAACTGAAAGCTTTCCTCATTATCTGTACTCTGAAGGTTATCTGCTAACAAACCCCCAGGACTTACATATCCAAGGGAAAAAAAGAGTACTGTATACATTTCGATCATTTCTGTTCATTCCTTGATTTACACAGCTATCTGTACCTACATTCCATTATTCATTAATATACTACTGATGATTTTATTACTCTTAATGGTTAATGGTCTTTTGTGCTTCAAGTGCTTTGTTGGGTCCATGTAGAATAAGGGGAATTAGTATAAGTCCTTACTTCAAAGGACTTACAGTTGCATAGTAGTGGAAATTATCAGAGCTCAAAACATGGCATCATGTAGCAGATGGAATTTTCACTGACTCTTGAGGCATGCTTAAGTGACAGGCAGACAAGGAAAGAAAACACATTCAAAGGAATAATGTGATTTAAATATGGGATTCAAGTGCAAGTCCCAATTTGAGACTATGGAGAGTGGATTATGTATAGGATTAGAGAAAAGGGCACTAGAATAAATAGTTAGAAGTAATATCAGGCAAGATTTGGAGGAGGGATGGGAAGTGGTGGTGAGGGATTCTCAGTATCTCTTTTTTTAATATATTCTTCCCATTTATTTTCAGTGCCTCATTTCCCCCCTCATCTCTGGATATGTAGAAAATATAGGTGGTAGCTACTAGAGTAAAGTAAAGGTTGGCTCACAGAATCAGCATCACGACTGCTCTGGGAGAATTTGGGAGGCATTTTGATCTAAGTGTTTATATCCACATCTCTCTAGACTGCAAAGACTCCTGCTGTTAAGATACAGCTGTGGAGAAGTAGCCCTGCAAATATATAGACAGCTCAGCTGAATCAAGAATTCTTGTCCACCCAATTTGGTCCATCACACAAAATTATGGAGCCCCATTCTTTTTATCTGAGTGGTGATAGCCATGTTCTCTTCTCTATGTAGAAGTTTATCAGTTCCAGTTATTTCCGGGATTTCCTTTGGAGCTAAGTTCCATAGTTCTGTGACTACTTGCTCATTTTTATTGTATCCTGAGTAATGAATAGAAGTAACACTTCTAAAAAATTTAGTCTGATGTGTCTAACACGTGATTCACTCCCGTCAGATATAGAGGGTGTCCGGAAATGTTAAGAGTGATGGGCGGAAGAGATCACTGGGTTCCTGTCTAGGACGCATTTCCAAACTTACATCCAACTCACATTGTCTTTGAGTTTCTTGAAACTCTGTAGTGATAGAAGACTGATAGCATTCTAAATAATCCTCGTTCATAAAAATGCAAGTTCTGTCAGGTGGAGATTCAGTTGGTCATTGTCTTGGGGCTATTGTAATCACTTTATAAATTTATCTTAGGCTTCCTAGTACCCTAAATGTCTATGTGTTTTTAAATTCTCTTTTGAACCTGTTCAAACAGTTTACTAGTTCCCTCATAATCAGTTAAATAGTATCTTTGATAAATCTTCATCCTGTACTTAAGAGTCATGATTTTACTGTAACAATATTCTTTAAGGAAGGAAGGTAGTGGGAATTGCTCCTGCTCCCACATTCTGCTGTTATAATTTACCAGGGTAGAAAGAAGGTAATTTTTCTTATACTCCACTTCTCCTCCTACATTATAATGGAATAACAACCACAGGTGGATTAACTAAGAAGATCTTATATTAAAGTCAACAAATAACATGAAGTACATGTGGTTGTCAATAAATAGAATAAATACAACAGCAAAACTTGTTAAAATTAAATCAGTCAAGTACCTCAGTCTTCAATATAATTCAGGTATCTTCATTAGTCTCAAACTGTGAGTAAGGATTTCCTTCCTCACTTCTCATTTTTCTGGTTTTTTTTTTTTTTTAATCATATTTTAAGTCCTAGGATACATGTGCAGAACGTGCAGGTTTGTTACATGTGCCATGGTGGTTTCCTGCACCCGTCAGCCTGTCATCTACATTAGGTATTTCTCCTAACGCTATCCTCCCCTAGCCCCTGACCCTTGACAGGCCCTGGTGTGTGATGTTCCCCTCCCTGTGCCCATGTTTTTTCATTGTTCCACTCCCACTTATGAGTGAGAACATGCATTGTTTGGTTTCCTGTTCATGTGTTAGTTTGCTGAGAATGATGGTTTCCAGCTTCATCCATGTCCCTACAAAGGACATGAACTCATCCTTTTTAATGGCTACATAATATTCCATGGTATATATGTGCCACATTTTCTTTATCCAGTCTATCATTGATGGGCATTTGGATTGATTCGAAGTCTTTGCTATTGTGAATAGTGCCATAATAAACATACGTGAGCATGTGTCTTTATAGTATAATGGCTTATAATCCTTTGGGTATATACTCAGTGGCATTGCTGGGTCAAATGGTATTTCTAGTTCTAGATCCTTGAGGAATCACCACACTGTCTTCTGCAATGGTTGAACTAATTTACAGTCCCACCAACAGTGTGAAAGTGTTCCTGTTTCTACACATCCTTTCTAGCATCTGTTGTTTCCTGACTTTTTAATGATTGTCATTCTAACTGGCGTGATATCGTATCTCATTGTGGTTTTCATTTGCATTTCTCTAATGACCAATGATGATGAGCTTTTTTTCATATGTTTGTTGACTGCATAAAGACAGCAATTTTCAGTGAACCCAAATTAGATTTCCAAGAGGTGTTTTATTGCAAAAACTTCAAAATAAATCATCATGTCTTTCAGTTGACAAATTTCTGACTGAAAAATAAACTAAATGCAGAAAGGATTGAGAGGCAGAGGCAGAAGGGCAGAGAGGGAGTGAGGTGGAGAGAGACAAGAAGGGAAGGAAGGAGGAAAGAACAAAATAACAAAACATACAATGAATTACTACCCTGACTGCCCCATTTAGTATAGTCCTCTTCAGGGGCAGTGGTAGAGAAGATAAAATGCTAGGAGGTAAATTGAATCAAGACACCATTTTTTAACTTTTCAGCCTTCACATAACTAGGACCTGAGAAATTCCTACCCTTATCTTATTCATTGAAAAAAACTATTTGTCATCGAGCCTTTCTAATTATCTGCTCACACAGCATTCCACTTTGCTGGACCATCCCCCAATTTCTAAGTGTTTTTGACATTAGAGATCAAAACTTTTTATTCCTGGACCATGTCCTTGGCTTGCTGCAACCTTGGCTTCTATTACAGGATTTTAAAATCTAGGTTAAAATAATTAAATTTGAGCTGTCCAACATTCTGATTAGAGAATGCAGTATGTTTTGACAGCTCTACCCATTATGAGTTATTATGATTTAGTTTTCTTGAGAAAGATTTCCATTGCTTAAATTTTTCAGATAAGTCATTCTCCTTGTACCACCTAAAACATCTTTACTTTATCCTTAAGGGACCACAGTTTTACATGCGATTCTCTTTCTTGTGATTACGTTCTTTAAAAATATTACATAATTATTGTTAGCTCCTGAAAGAAACTATCCTGTTTGATGATCCCCTTGAGGGAAGGAGTTACAACAACTCAGAATCACCTGTATTCATCTTAGGTGTCAGATTGGAACACATTGGAAAATCTGACTAATTTTTTATATTTGTACTTAAAAGTTAAAGGAAGTGAAAATCAATGTGGGGACTTCTGCTACAATGATGAGAAGCTAAAATTAAAGTTAGAATTTTTGGTGAAAAAGATTTAGTACTTTTATATTATTTACTATGACCATTGTAACAAACAAAGGAACATATAACAGCATATCTAATGCATTGCAAATTCAGTTTTCAGATATTTTTATGCATTTTCTCATTACAAAAATATTAATAGTGCAAATAAGTCTGGAGAACAGGAAAGTGCTAAGAGAATATTAAAATCATCGGTAATTTCACTCTTTGGATACAGTCGCCACTGTCATTGAGATTTGTATCCTACAAGGATATTTTATACACATACGCATATTTTATATTCTTTAGCCTGCTCTTAATAATTATGAACATTGTTTTCTTAAAAAAAAAAAACCCCAAATTTTCAAATGTAACATTTATCAGCTGCATAGACTGTATTGTATAGGTGATTCTGATATGGACAGGAGACAGGAATACTGGGAAGAAGAGGGTGGTTCCCTGGCAAAGGCCCCACCCTCGTTCCTAAAGACTCACCACCGTAAATGGGAACAGGCATTTATGTTTTTGTGCCCCAAACGTTGCCTTTCGGCCACCACACCCCCTATCCTGCGCCCATATAATCCCCTAACCCCAGGCTCCAGAAGCAGACCTGCAAGCCAGCAGACCAGCAGAAGGAATGTGGAATGATATGGCAGAGAAAGAGAGAAGAGGAGGAGCATCTGAATGCCAAGAGGAGTTTGCCTGGGCGAACCAGACTCCAGAAGAAGATCACCTTCTTACTCCTTCCCCATCTTCTGGCTTCCCGTCCATCAGCTGAAAGCCACCTTCACCACTCAATAAAACCTCACAGTCATCCTCAAGTCCAGGTGTGACCCGGTTTTTCGGTGATGCTGGGCAAGAGCTCAGGATACAGAAGGCTGTCCTGTTGTCCCTCTGCCCTTGCAGAAAGGCAGAGGGTCCATGGAGCTGCTCAATCCTCCAGCTGTCTGTGGATGGCAAAGCGGAAAGAGCTTGGTAACATTGGGGTTACAGGCACCCACCCCTAGACACTGGCATGGGGCCAAACCCTAATGCTGAGCAGCAGGGTGACCGAACAGGTAAGCCACACCCTTGTCACACGTCTTGAGAAGGGGATCAGAGGACTCTCCCATTTGAATTCCACAGATAATTTATGGTTTGAAAATGTACTTTTTCCTCAACAATTAATTACAAAGAAGACTTCATTAAAAATTCACATATATGGATGTACATGTATATATCTGTGTTTGAATGCTTTTATATATTTTGCCATGACTCAATCCCACAAGTAAAATTGTTTCATCAAAAGTTAGGTGCTGGGGCGCAGTGGCTCATGCCTATAATCCCAGCACTTTGGGAGGCTGAGGTGTTCGAGAGGTCAGGAGTTTGAGATCAGCCTGACCCAACGTGGTGAAACCCCATCTCTACTAAAAAGAGAAAAAAAAATTAGTTGGGCATGGTGGCACATGCCTGTAATCCCAGCTACTTGTGAGGCTGAGGCAGTGAATAGCTGGAACCGGAGGCGGAGGTTGCAGTGAGCTGAGATTGTGTCACTGCACTCCAGCCTAGGTGACACAGCGAGACTCTGCCTCAAAAACAACAACAACAACAAAAAGATAATCATGTTTCACTTAATAGATTTTAGCCAGCTAAGAAAATTCAGATGATTTGGCAGTCAAAAAATTCTGAGCTGTTTCCTACCCAAGAAGGGCTGAACGTTACCTACTATAAGTTCTTTTGGTCCACACTGCCAGTTTACCCTCTGGGATTATCACAGCATTTTATGTACTCAGCAAGAGTAATAGGATGAGTTACATTTAAAAAGAATTCCTCTTGGCGAGCAAACATTTGTTAAGCACCCATTAGGAAAAGAATCATTCCATTTTAAGGTATTTTATAAATGATTTTCTAAGACATATTTATGACTTGAAAAAATAAGTTTTAATATTAATTAAATATTTTTAACCAAGAGTTTGGTTACTATTAATAAGGAAAAACATATTAATTATTCAAACTCAAAAATGTCAATAATAGTTTAAAAATTTGGTCTTTAAAAAATACTGAACTAAATATGGCGGGGGTGGGGGCTTAAATTTGAACATATTTTTATTTGAAGGTTGCATCCGACCTGGAAACTGGTGGATAGATGTTTTGTTGTGCATGAAGAAGGAAAAGGAGAAAGAAAATGAAGACATGAGAACGAGAAGGAGGAGAAGAAAAGAAAAGGAGGAAAGAAATGGAATAGAAGAGTGGATGGGGAAGGGAGTAGAGTGAGGTGGGGAAGGAAGAGATGGAGATCCTAAGCAAAGATGATCACATCTTTTTAAATTCTCACTGTTGATAAACCAAGTCCTTTCCTTCACTGTTCCTTTCCTCAGCTTCTCTGATTTCTGCAAAAATGGTATTCTCAAATGGAGTAAGAAATAGCCCCCTTAGGGAAAATTGCAATTAAATGTCTAGCAAATTAAGCAAACACAGTGCAAATTTTCAGATTATCAAGGGTCATCTTAACAGTCAGTAGACAACCACAGAGTGCTGTAATTATGAGCAAAGCCTTACCATTCTGCTTCAAAAGCACAGTGAATTCAGATACACAGTACCTGAAAAAGTGTCATCTGAGGTAATTAGAAACATCATGAAAACTTACTTCCATGGAGCTTAGTTTTGGAGTCTCTTATGCTCCTGGCTTGTATTTATAGCTCTATTTTTAGGAAACATTTGGCAGTTCCTATGTGTGCGTGCACTCGTGTGTGTCTGTGTATGTATGTGCGCACATGTGAGAATCTTTGAGCAATGATAAGAATGTCATGATGATAGTGCATGGACCCTTTGTGTTCTGGGGATTTAGCTATTTAATTAATTAATTGAATTAAATTCTGAGCAACTTCCTTTCCAGTGAGTCTAATTATCACCTCTTAACCACATCAGCAATCATTTATAATTGTATGTAAAAAGTTGCTGAAGACATTTTATGTTACAAAATTCACAAATTGAGGTGTGTGTTACTACATTTTCATTGGCATTTGGAAAATACCAAATTATCAAAACAGTAGTCATAAATAAGCAGATATAGACAGGAGAGTATTTCTTTCCATGGTTCACACAATGTTTTTGATTGATGTTGATGTGACTGTTTCTGCCTCATCAGGGGTTGGGATGAAAGATATGACAGGGTTGTGTTTGCGGCCTATTTTTTTTTTTTATTAAGATCTCAAACACTTAGGCATTCTAACCACCTGTAGTTTATTCGCCTCCTGAGCCATTCTTGCCTTAGACATAGAGATGATGATTTCTTTTTTTGGAGATTCCAGATATGGCTAACTCTAAAACGAAAAGGGGGACAAGTAATCAGCATAAAGAACCGAAATAGAGAAAAAATAGCTATACCTGAACTTGAAAATTTGCTTCTGCTGACAAGCAGTATAAAAAGGAAATCCTATGACCTTAACACAACTACTGAACTTTTCAAAAAAATGATTCTTCAAAAATCACAGATTTTAGACACTAAAAAAGATAAATGATGAGTGAATGGCATCAGGTGTCCTTCAATATTCTTGGCAATACCCTGGAGTTCCATTTGTATTTCACCATACTCAGGAGTGAGGTGAGCTATGCTAAGCGTTTATTGAATTTGTAGTTAAGGTGCTGGAGAAATAATCAGTATCTGCATAGCTTGCCTTCTGGGGCAATACTTGTTTACCAAATGTATTTTCTTGAACAATCTAATAGTGGAGTCAAATAGCTTTAAACAGAACAAAAAGAATGAGGTAATTTATTTCAGCATTTTCTCTACTGCTTTGTTTAGAATTGCTTTAATATACATCCCAAATTTTACTCAACTATAAAGAAGCACTCTGGATGCCATGATTTTCCAATATTGCTGTTTAAAAATATCAAAATTGTAATGATAGAGTGCAAAGTAAATCTAAAAGATACAGTGAAAAATGACTGAGTAAAATTTCAAGTAATAATTCACTCAAGGACCTGCTGATGTCAGAAATGTGGAGTAAAGCCTGAGTTATTTATATTTAGCAGAATTTGAAGAGTCAGCTATCACACCTTTCCAACTCAGGTGTATTGTCTTTTCTGTATCTATCTTGAAAATTGTCAACCAAAGAGTAAAAATATTACCAGCTAACAGAAAAAGCAAAAACTCCAAACCCAATTACTCTTTGGAATCATTATTCCTTGCAAGGTTCTTATCCTTTGCTCAAAACTGTTGTATTGTGTACTTTTAAGCTAAAATCAAAGCTACATAAATTTATTTTGCAAACAATCAAGTAGCCAAGAAAAGAAAAAACACACACTGGTGTAATCAGTTCTTATACTTTGTTCTTTCAGTATCAGATAATCCTCCTGAGATGATAAGAAGCTTTATGTTACATTTCTTTATCAATTTTCTAAACTAAGGGAAACCTTGTAAAATATTTGAGGTTTTTTTTCCAGGTATATGTGCTAGTGACACCACAAACTAGAGGTATCATGAATTAATTGTGTTTTAGACTGGAATGTTGATTCGGGCTAGGATGAGACTTTGAGTGAGAATAGGGTCTCCACCCCTAATCTGCACCTAATCTCCTGATCTTAGCTGCCTCGACAGCTTCATTCTGTGCCCCCACATCACTCTCACTCCCATACTTGATCACCTGATTTTTCACATCTACTGTCATGGCGAGTTAATCTCAGCCTGATTTGCTTTCTGTTTTTGGATCTGAAGACATTGCCTCCTGTGCCTTTGCTCTCTCTCCTGCGTCCCCACCACTCACAAACACCATTGATCATTGCAATCTAAGTCTCTACAAAGGAAAGGAAATGTGCTGGGAAATTTTCTGTAGTGGGAGCATGAGTAGTCTTCCTGCCTTACTCTTACTAATACAGAGAGTAATATTATCAACAACAACAAAAGAACTCCTGCTATGCAAGTAGTCTAGCTCATTCTCTAATCTTATTTTCTATTCCATGTGCCATCCAATACAAAGCTTTCCAAATACATAAAATTCACTAATTAATATTACATTAGTCTATGATAAGCTGAAGGGCTGGGCTCATTAGAATTATCTTAATAATGATTTCCTCCTACATTAGAACTGGAATATAGAGAATGGAATCTGAATAAGTATCGTGATAAATATTGCGTGTTTCAGTTGCAGAATTCATTTAAGAAAGGGGAATTGTACTTGAAGGGTCTTTAGCCAGGAACACTATTCAAAACTTGATGCAGGCTGATTGGATAAACTACTGCTTCACTGAGTCTATAAAGTTTTCTTGCGACAAAATAAATGTAGATATCTTTCTACTTTTTTCTATCTCTCTCCCTGTGTTTGTGTATGTATATATACACATACACACATACACACACACACACACACATACACACATACACATATATATATGCACATACCCACAAGTATAACACAAGTGTATATATATGTGTGTATATATATATATTTGTGTGTGTGTGTGTGTGTGTGTATATATTTCAGTGTAAAACAAGAGGGCTGATTGATTTATAATACCTTTATATTGTGGTCTCATCAGTACTTGTGCTTGGGAAAAAATCCTCAAATATTTTATGAAGTTTTCCTCAATTTAAAGAAATCATAATGAAATATAACAGAAACTTGCTTGTGATGTCAAGAGGATTATCTGATTTAAAAATGATCAAGGCATACACTCACACATAGTTGTGTACCACTTAATGATGGGAACACATTCTGAGATACAACCTCATTGGGTGACTTTTTCACTGGGTGAACAACATAGCATGGACTTACAGAAACCTCGATTGCATATCCTACTGCACATCCAGGATATTTGGTATGGCCCACTGCTCCTCTGCTACAGAACTATACAGCAGGTTACTGTACTGAATGCTGTAGGCAATTGTAACACAATAGTATTTGTGTATCTAAGTATATTTCAACAGAAAAGGTTTATATTTAAGCATAAACGTAGAAAACATAAACATTAAAACATATTTGTGTATCTAAGTATATTTAAACATAGAAAAGTAACAATAGAGTAGTATATAGGGCCACTGTTGAATATGTAGGCCATCATTGACCAAGTGTGGTTACAGGGGGCATGATGTACACATGGACAAGCAGGATTCTCGGGCAGATGTGCTCCCCTACTGCTTTTGTTTGTTTGTTTGTTCTTTCTATGTCTCTTCATTCATTCCAGAATAAATTCATTTTCTTAGCATAAGGAGCAAACTCTCAGTATTAGAGTCTCTCTGAGGTCTTAATAAAAATGAAAATGCCTTTACACCCATCCAAACTATTGAATCAGGATAGCTAGAAGTAGCACCTTAAGGAAGCACCCAAAGAAATATTTTTTATGATAAACTTGAGACAGATTAACTAAGAAGTCCAGGTTTTTGGCTTTATTCACCCTTTCACACTCATTCCTGATTCATATTGTGTGTGTGTGTGTGTGTATAATATATATATATTATATGTACATGTGTATATGTTATATACACGTGTATATGTAATATAAATATATATAATATATACACGTGTATATGTTATATACACGTGTATATGCAATATATATATACACGTGTATATGTTATGTATATAAATATATATAATATATATACCAAAACTTGTACAAGTTTTAAGTGTGTGTGTGTATATATATATTATATATATACTCATTATCTAATAGATTCCATTATCTAATGGATTCTTCCCTACACCCACAGAAAAACTATACAAGTGGTGGAAATTACAATTACCAAAAACAAAATTGTACTAAGTGTTGAATGATGTAAATTGCATTTGCAGAATAATCACTTACACAGTAATAGTAGGATAAATTGATATGATCCCATCCTTACATGTTGCTCTATAAATACTGTAAGACATTTGAATATCTGAAGTGTGATGGTCGTACAATGTTTATGCATATTATTAAAAATGTATTACAGTATTTGGAGTCAAAAATAAAATGCAAATAAAACACAAGTACTGTGTTACAGAACAGATAATACATTAATACATGAATATATTTAAAACTACATTATTTTTGCAAGGTATTCACCAATGCTGGATGATTTGTAACGTGAACATGTCATTGGAAAACAACATAAATCATAGCTTCTTAGAGTCCTGTATTCAAAGAAACATCTAAAATATGTTTTTATTTGCAACTTAAGTCAATTTCCTTTTCTAATTAAAAAATAACTGAAAAAATTATGGAAAATTATGGTATAATTATTATATCATCCAAAAGTTACAAATTGCTCTATGCTTTTTTTTTTTTTGAGACGTAGTCTCATTCTTGTAGCTCAGGCTGGAGTACAGTGGTTGCAATGGCAAGATCTTGGCTCACTGCAACCTCCACCCCTGGGTTCAAGCAATTCTGCTGCCTCAGCCTCCTGAGTAGCTCAGATTACAGGTGCCTGTTACCACATGCAGCTAATTTTTTGTATTTTTAGTGGCGATGGGATTTCACCATTTTGGGCAGGCTGTTCTCAAATTCCTGACTTCAGGTGATCTGCCTGCCTAAGTGTTGGATTTATAGGCGTGAGCCACCACGCCTGGCCCACTTTATACTCTTTAATGTTAAAAATATCTCCCAATTCCTTGGGAAAGTTTACTCACATATTTTAATAGCTACACGTGGTATTAATATTACATTAACATATGATAAGCTGCAGGGCTGGGCTCATTAGAATTATCGTAATAATGATTTTTTTCCTACATTAGAACTGGAATATAGAGAATGGAATCTGAATGATAAGTATTGTGATAAATACTGTGTGTTTCAGTTGGAGAATTCATTTAAGAAAGGGGAATTGTACTTGAAGGATCTTTAGCCAGGAACAGTATTCAAAATATGCTGCAGGATAAAGTACTGCTTCATTGAGTTTATTCAGTTCATGGAACTTATTTGGTGTACAAGGTAGCTTTATGATTTTTATAATAAATAATATCATATTGATTGTTATAGTGATGTCAATAAATTATATTATGCAGTCAGTATCTTTTCACTGTATAATTCAAGTTTAGGCTTTTCATATTTTTCACCTCTTCCATTTCTCATGCATTTGTACATATATGATAATATTTTCAATGTGCCATTCCAATGCTCAATAACCACCACAATCTGTTTGTCTTCTTTTGGATGCAAAGATGCCAGACCACTGGCATTTCTGGGACTCAGTTTTACCCAGCATTGCTCAGCATTGATGTGCTGAGTAATAAACCATCAGAATTTCTTTCATAAAAGGCCATAAGACCACCCGTGAAGTTTTGGAGTCTTGTTTGTTTCTCCTGTGTAAACAAGGGTCTATTACCTATGACTTGTCTAACTCATAAGAACAGGACTGGCTTCCTGGGAGTGTAATCTGAGCAGTTCTACAGACTTGTGCCTAGAAGGATCCTGTGTTTATTACAAGGTTCTGTTGTTGTCTTCTAAAAATTCTTAGTTTTTTGACAAAGTGCCTTGCATTTTACTTTGTATTGGTCCATGTAAATTATATAGCCAGTACTGGATAAGTTTGTCTTAAAGATTGAAGAAAATAATAAAATGTAGGAGGATAAAGCCCTAGAAAAATCTTCTCATATTATCCTCATAAAAGCATTTAGTGAAATACCTAAACATAAGGAATAGGCAAGTTATTTATCATTGAGCCATATGTCTTCATGTTAAAGAAAATCACATCGATTTCAAAGTTGTTCTGTTCCTTCAATTGAGGGCTGCTAGTAGTAAACACTTGTAATTGCAAAAAGCAATCACAATAGATAGTTTTAGCAGAAAATATATCTCTTTTTCTCAACCCATTTTCAATGTGACAATTATGGCCTAATCTTATAAAGCATCCATTGTATATAATGAGTGAACTTCCTTCCTATGCATGTGGAGTGGTACTATTATGTATTATCTGTAGGAGACTTGAGAAAATAATCATTCATAACATTTTTGCACTGCGTGGTTCAGTTGAGGAACTCCGTTAAGGTAGTGCTTAAAGTGTCCAGAGACAGGAGAAATAGCCTAAACATGAGGCAAGATGCCTGCACCATAACTACTTTGCTGCTACAGACACTGCAGTTTCTGTCACAGTTGCCAAGCCCCAAATACCGGGCACCATCACTGTTCCCCAAGTGGGAACCCTCCCTCATAACCCTTGATGGACAGTGGATTCCACAAAAAGACTGCTTTCCAGAGTTCTCCTGCTCAGAACCCCAGTCCTGTGCTGGGTCCTCTGACTATTGCAGACCAGCTCACATGCACGTGGCGGTGTTTCAAGATAAGCCAGAAAATCAAGTTTATGGCTTCTACATTGTGGGGAGGGGGAGAGCCATAAAATAGGAAATGCTGGGCTCTGATAGTGTGATCTTTTATATGATGATCATGAAAAATGTCCAGTAGAGAGACAATCACTTTTAATCCAGTGGTTCTTACCCAAGGGTAGATTTGTCCCAGGAAACATTTGGCAATACCTGAAGACAAGTTTGGCTGTCACAACCCCGGGTGGGAGACAGGGAAGCAGTACTGGCATCTAGTGTACAGAGCCCACAGACACTGCTAACTGTCCTACATGGCACAGGACAGTCCTTTACAACAAAGTATTCAGCCCCAAATGTCAACAGTGCCATTGCTGAGAAATCCTCAATCTGTATTTCTCCAGTATCTCCCGTAGACACTCACACGTGATTGTAAGTACAGGTGAAACTCAGGAATTGGTATGGCTTTCAGCACTTTGAGTGATACTGAAGTATCCAGGTTTTGCATTCTAGGTAGGAAACATGAGTATTTTTCAATCTAGAATAGTAAGTGTAAGGTATTAAGACTTTACTAAACTGTAAATTTTTTATCTGGTTATTTTTTGTCAATAACTGATCTATATCTCCTAGAATAATAGTTTGCACCTAGGAGCTCTTAAATGTTGTTTGTTTCTTGAAGAAGGAAACTATGTTGTGTAACTATTATATGTCAGACATGGTGCTAAGTGCTTTTACATCATAATTTGACTGAACTTACAACAAAATTCTACTATAGAATTTACCCTTCCTGTTTTTTAAATGAGAAAAACATGAAGTCACAAATAACTATATAAATTAATCATGTTTACAATGGAGTAGGCATTTATATTAGATCTCATAGAATTCCCAATTTTCCCTCATTTATTTATTCATTCATTTTTTAAATGAATCAACAAATATTTAGAAATAGTTAACAAGAAGATGAAATCAGCCCAATCGTTCCATAAAACTAATGTTTATAATTTCTTTAGAATAAACGTAGAAATTTACCTTCCCAGTCTTGAAACTTGAAAAAGTTACATTTGTCTTATCTGAGTTCCTTTGTCAGGAAACCAGCCATCACCCCTACTAGTTTCCCAGGTACAAACTATTATTCTAGGAGATACAGATCAGTTATTGATAAAAAAATAACCAAATAAAAAGCTTTATCTAGAATGCAAAACCTGGATGCTAAAGTGTCACTCAAAGATGAGTGTTATCAGACTGTGAGCTGAAAGTTACCAGATCACTGCATCTGGACAGTCAGACACCAGGCCCTTCACCCATCATGATTTCCTAGTGGACCTCTTGCTTTCTGTTGACCACGTTCTCTTCCTTATCCCTCCCTAATTTCTTTTCCCACACATGGTTACATTTCTTCCCTGCTTTATAAACCCTTAATTTCAGTCAGTCAGGGAGAGGGATGTGAGACTGATCCCACATCTCTTTAACTGCAGCACCCAGTTAAATCTTCTCTAGTAATACTCA
The DNA here is from genome assembly GCA_004027715.1 of Plecturocebus donacophilus. Classification (NCBI taxonomy): domain Eukaryota; kingdom Metazoa; phylum Chordata; class Mammalia; order Primates; family Pitheciidae; genus Plecturocebus; species Plecturocebus donacophilus. The sequence goes on along the minus strand of PVKP010006676.1, from coordinate 54,176 downwards.
TTGTCTTAGTGATTCTGTGTGGTGAGCAGTGGGACCTAGACCAAATGCTGGTGTTTTGATAACAAAGACAATTGCTACTTTCAGGTTGCTTGGGGATATCATTGAAAAGATAGAAAAATAAGCCACTTTCAGTGTATTGTGTAACAGTAATGCCATCACAGGGTATAAGGGGTCCTTATAGAAATTGAGACTAACTCCACACCAGGTAGCAGGGGAGGGTTAACAAAAACCAAGCTGAAGAAGAAGCTGCTGTCTGCTCTAAGATTCAGCATAAGAAGATAGCCAGCCAGCAAAGGCACAGAGGGAGGTCACTGAATGGCTGGTGCAAAGTGATCACTTTTAAGAGATTCTGTTTGTTCATTTGGGGTAATCCTTTTAAGCATCAAATGCCATCCAGGTAAAAATAAATCATGAAGTTTAAAAAATGGTGGAATAAAGCAACACCAAATTCAGGTAAGAGTTATTAAAATTTAACAAGTGGCAGTGAGGCAGGAAAATAGGGTTTATAGGCAGGGAAACTGAGGCTGATTCATGCGGACCTTCTAGAACTGAATCAAAAGGAAAAACCCACCTCTCCACATCAAAGTAACAAAAAGATCAGAGGGTACTCCTTTTGCCTGCCTAACAGATGAAAAATGGACAGTACCTCTGATTGTTCCCCTCCTGCAACCAATCAGACTTGTCATGGGCCAAGTCTTCATGTGTAACTTTGTAACTTCACTTTAGCTTCTGTTTGGTCTTCTCTGACAACCAGTGATATCGGTTGCAGGCCTAGTCTTCATCTGCTTAAGGTGTAATTTTCTAACTTTCTTTCAGCCTCTGACTGGTCCCCTCTTGCAACCAATCAGACTAGTCACAGGCCTAGGCTTTATTTACGTAGGGTGTAACCAAGTAACCAATAGGAAACATCTAGAAGGTATTTAAATTCCAGAAATGTCTGTAACCAGTGCTCTTGAACTGCTTTCACCAGCTTACTCCCATTCTGTGGAGTGTACTTTTATTTCAGTTAATCTATGCTTTCGTTGCTTCATTCTTTCATTGCTTTGTTTGTGTGTTTTGTCTGATTCTTTTTTCAAAACACCAAGAATCTGGATGACTCATAGTCAAGACCCTCTACCAGAAACAGCAGGATTTGGCGACTGAATATGAGGGAAACAGAGAAGGCAGTAGACTAAGATGGGGCCCATGCTTTCATTTGTTCACCGTCACAGATAATGATACAAATTAGTGCAAGGAGGATCACCTGGGGCACAGTTTAAGAGGGGATGATGAGTTTGGTTTTCAGAGTATTGTGTGACTATCAGGCGGATACATCCCACTTCTTGGGGCTTACTCTTGGATTTATTTCCCTTCTTGTTGGAGTAGTAGTTCCTCAGTATGTATTCCATATGTAGTCTTTATGTTTAAAAGTCTGATTCTTTTATGCTGAAATGTATCTTTATTTTACCTTTTCATTTAAATGTAAATTTAGCTGGTTATAAAATGTTGAGCTTCACATTCTTTCTCTTCAGTATTTAAGACTGTTTTCATCTTGCATATGGTGTTGCTGTTAATAGGACCAATGTCAATTTGATTCCTAGTACTTAGTACACAATCTGCTATTTCACACTAGAAGATTCATTTCATTGCTTCTGATATTTTAAAAATTTATTTAAATGTGTGAAGTGTGTTTTTGCTTAGCATTTTATTTGAAGTGCTATGGGTCCATTGAATGTGACTTAAGGTGACTTCTTCTTCGGTCAATGTGGAGAAAGAACACAAAACTGTTTGTGTCTGTCAACCCTGTTGCACTCAGTTGCTCATACCTGCTCTTCCTAAGTATTCATTCTCCTTCCCACTGTTCCCCACACATTCCTATGACACACTTTGGACCCCTTTCACTTAGGTTTCTAATGGCTTTTTCATAGGAAGTCATGAGAGATTCTGAGATCCACCCACACACCTTCCCTTTTATGTGAGCTTTCCAGAGATAATTCAAGCAGCCATTTTTGGTTTGCTGTCTTCTCTGTAATTAGAATCCTCAGCTTTTCAGTCTTTCTTGAAATATCAGAAGACCACGAAGTGAGCCCAGCTTTCCTACAATGCTTTGTGGTCTTCTGATATTTCAAGAAACACTTCTAAAATAAGAATCCTGAAGTGTTTCTATTGGTAATTGTATTCTACTTTAGAAATCTGATAATTACATGTGAAAATTACACATGAAATTCTTTCAGAAAATTATTATGAGCTACTCTATTGTTTTACCTTAAAGAAATAAAAAGCACTGTACAATATCTTTTTGCTAATATTATTTACAAAAATGTTGCACTTGGTATAAACTTCTCAGACTACCAGGATCATTCACTGTTACATGCATGGCATTTAACTCAGTAAGATGTGATATAAGATGGATGTTCAAAGAATGCCCATTCTCTTAAATTGCTGGAAAATAAGGAAGCACCATGCTTGATGTCATATAAATTTAGGTGTAAATCCCAGCTGAAAAGTTAAATCAGATGTTTTCCTTTGCAAAACTTAATTGTTCTAAGACAAAAGAGTAATACTACCTTTCTTGAAATACTGTAAAAATAGAATGCACTAATAAATGGAAGGTCCTTAGTAAGTACAGTGCAGGCACTCAGTAAAATTTCAATATACCTTATTACATCTTTTCTGTAATAGTAAGTATTAATTTTATTTAGATATATGTAACATTTTCAAATCTGATTCTCCACATATTCAGTAAAGTTCTGGGCTGGCTTACATGATTCTAGGATCATCTAATCGATCCTGAGTACAGCTGTTAGATTCCTTTTTCTTGAAACTGCTTTGATCATTTCAGATTTCGATTCAAAAGCTTTGATGGTGTCTTTTCCTATCTTAACTAAAACAGTTTATCTGCTTGGCTTTCATAACTTGGTTTCACCCTGCATGTTGGTGCTAGTTAAGATTCCTTGGTTATAAAAACCATGAAACAATGTAAGAAAATTCAGGTAGGCCAGGTGGAGTGGCTCATGCCTGTAATCCCAGCACTTTGGGAGGCCGAGGTGGGTGCATCTCGAGGTCAGGAGTTCGAGACCAGCCTGACCAACGTGGTGAAACCCCGTCTATACTAAAAATACAAAAATTAGCTGGGCATGGTGGCACACGCCTGTAATCCCAGCTAATGGGAGGCAGAGGCAGGAGAATTGCCTGAACCTGGGAGGTGGAGGTTGCAGTGAGCCAGGATCATGCCACTGCACTCCAGCCTGGGCAACAGAGTGAGACTTCATCTCAAAAGAAAATTCAAGTAAAGTACAAGAGAAACAACTGTTTCAAATATCCCTTGTGATGAAGAGAAGATCTAAACAACCATGCTCAGTAAGAATGGAGCTGCTACACAGCTAGAGAACAAACCTCTTCTTATGATTCAGTTGTAACATGCCCTCTTCTTTAGAAATCTGTCTGCTTGACAATAGCAATGGATGGCCACCAACTTCAAGTAATTTTTATTCTGTAGAGCCAATGATTCTCCACATCAAGCTACGTGTTCTGTATCTTCAGAGAGGTTAACCAGATTTGGACTTGACACCTCTGTACTAGTCTCTTAGTGAAGTAGCAGAGTTGGGAGATGGCAGGTAAGTTGGTGAGGCTAATTTCCAGGGAACAGTTGCTAAAAGAACCTCTACAAATGAGTAGTATCCAATGTAGTCTAAATAGAGCATCCAGTATAATTTTCCAGGACACACTCTCTATTCAAGGATGTCTCCCTTGTAATCAGAAACAAAACATGTTCAATACTTCTTCAGTGTATTTGCCCCTGATAACTAAATCCTAACAAGCAAGTCATATCTTTGGCTTTTCATTTACTTCTACAAGTTGGCGAGGGTCTTCTAAATGGTTAACTTGGCATATATGTGTACTTTAATAAGTGAGAAAATGAGTGAATGAATAACACCTTCCAGGATGAGTCCACTTTTCACTGATTTTCTGTTCTGCAGTTTCATAAATGTTTCTGTCCACTCCATAAAACTTAGCACATAATGGTGTGGTTAATAAAAATGAGTTTCTTAAATTGATCCTGTCCTATATTCCCTGTTGTGTGATGTGACTGACCTTCTGTAGGTTTTACGTATTTGAGGGCATGCCTACACTTCATCGTATGTCCTTAAAACCTACTGTAGCACTAAGATTGTTTAGATATAATAAACATTTGTTGAGCTCTTCAAAACAAGACCAAACAAATTGAGAAAAACTTGGTTTGTTTTTACATTTCATATAGGAATTGTGGTATGAAGATCATTGTGAAATTATATTTAATTTTTCTGCATTACTCCTAACAATAATTCCTCACTTTTGATAAAATTAACTACAACTCAGTAATACCAATTTTTATTTTTTGCTTTTATTTTGAAATTTCATTAATAAAATAAATTAATGATAGTATGCAAGAGAAGATAATTACCTAGATTGAAATTTCAATTTTAGTTAACACAAGAATGTAAAAGTAGGAATTGAGTTCCATTTGATGGATGAACATCAGGACATTTGTTAATATGCATCATAGACCTAAATTGCATTATGGGCACAGCTGATAATGATGGACAAAGAGCTCTAACTGCTCTTGTCTTGAAATACTGTAAATGTAATTAAAGATAAGATTTTAAGGCATATAATCACAGTCTATAATGATAAGAACAACAGCTGTTTTTATTGAGCAATTACTATTTGTCAGGCATTGCACTAATTACATGGATTATCCATTTTATACCATAACTATCTAAGAGTTTACTAATATTGTGCCCTCATAAAATTGAGGCTGAAGTAGTTTGAGTAATTTGCCCAGGGACAGAGCCAATCAGTGGCAGAGCTGTCATTCAAGGCATTCTGGATTTCATAATCCCTATTACCTTAAAGTAAAGCAAACAATTGAAGATAACTGATAACACCAAGTAGCATTGTGTAGAGAATAATTGATTTTGAGTATATTCACCTTTCAGAATATAAAAATGAACATACCATCATTATGTTGAATACTTTTTTACTGTAATTCATTGATAAGATATTAAAGCAAAACTATTTTTTTTTTGAGAAATATCAAATGTGGGAAGAACAATCTTAAAGTTATAGCTCTCTATCTTCTTTTGTTGTTCAATTCTTAAGATTAAACTTGTGGTTTATAGGGCCAGAGGCTCTGAATCTGTAATGTATTTATTATATAACATAATTTTTCTGTGATTTCATGGGAATTTATTAATACAAAACAATCTTTTGAATTCTAATCTCAAATAATTGCAGTGTGCAACATCAGAGGTGACTCACAGCTTCTGCTGATCTCTATGAGTTGTAGAATTCCTTGCCATACTAAGGAGGATGTGTGCTATTATGCTGTCTTACATTTCTTCTTTTTCTCCTAGTTACTAATGAAGTTAGAAAGACCAGGTTGGCAGGCTGAAAATATTTCTTAATTCATCTTGCTATCCTCTGGTTAGTATAGCATTTCCAGTCTGAGTTTATTGCTAACTCCAAATTTTATCTGTCTGTGCTTGGAGGAAGAGTGAAGAAGAGTTGTCTATGGCTTCTCTGGGTACTTTGGTCAAAATAGGAAGTCAGGTAAAGAGAGAAGCAAAATACATGTTCATCTCTTTGTTCTGATCTCCCTGCCTCTACGATTCCAAACTTAGTCAAGCATGCTTATGTAGGTATCAGTAAATATTTAAAAGGAACATGAAAAGCTTTGCCATATATTTCATTTCAAACCAGACAATAAAGGAATGCCTGTTCAATGACACAGGTTTATCAGAGAATGTGTAAACTTAATGCAATATTTTCCAGATAGTACTTCTCAACAATTAATGTGCATACCAATCCCCTGGGTCTTGTTACAGAAAGTTCTGAGTCAGTAGGACGGATGGGGAGCCTGAGATCTTTCATTTCAAATAAACTTTCAATAGATCACCCATGATCTGGCCAGTGATAAGAATAAATAGCTTCCTATAGATATATCTAAAAATCAACAACATTTCTTCAAGACCTATTGATTTTAGAAATTCAGGTATCTAGTTATACCTATGTAATATATATTTTCTTTAATATATATTTTATTGCACTTTAGGTTCTGGGGTAAATGTGCAGAACATGCAGGATTGTTACATAGGTACATACATGGCAATGTGGTTTGCTGCCTCCATTGCAGTCACCTATATCTGGCATTTCTCCCCGTGTTATCCCTCCTCAACCTCCCTACCCCGCATTGTCCCTCCCCTAGTCTCCCCCAACAGACCCCAGTGTGAGATGCTCCCCTCCCTGTGTCCATGTGTTCTCATTTTTCAACACCCACTTATGAGTGAGAATATAACGGTGTTTGATTTTCTGTTGTGTCTGTTTGCTGAGAATGATGGTTTCCAGATTCATTCATGTCCCTACAAAGGACAGGAACTCATCATTTTTTATGATGATGAGTTGTATAGTATTCCATGGTGTATATATGCTACATTTTCTTAGTCCAGTGTATCATTGATGGGCATTTGGGTTGGTTCCAGATCTTTGCTATGGTAAACAGTGCCACAGTGAACATATGTGTACATGTGTCTTTTTAATAGAACAATTTATGATCCTTTGGATATATACCCAGTAATGGGATTGCTGGGTCAAATGGAATTTCTATTTCTAGGTCCTTGAGGAATTGCCACACTGTCTTCCACAATGGTGGAACTAGTTTACACCCCCACCAACAGTGTAAAAGTGTTCTTATTTCTCCACATTCTCTCCTTTATCATATTTAAGTAGTAATTACATCTAGTACTTTAGTAGTAGTAACTATAGTACATTTGAGTTTATGAGTATTCTATAAATTGAAATGTTTGAGAACGAGGCAGATGCCATGGAAGTTTGGCAGTCTGATAAAAGGTGGCAGGCCCTAAACTATTTGTTATTTCATTCCTTGTCCTACATAGAATTATTATTATTATTGTTATTATTATTATTATTATTATTATTATTATTATTTTGAGATGGAGTCTCACTCTGTTGCCTAGGCTAGAGTACAGTGGTGGGATCTTGGCTCACTGCAACCTCTACCTCCTGATTCAAGCAATTCTCCTGCCTCAACCTCCCAAGTAGCTGGGAGGACAGGCACTTGCCACCTTGCCTGGCTAATTTTTGTATTTTTAGTAGAGACAGGGTTTCGCCATATTGGCCAGGCTAGTCTTGAACTCCTGACATTAGGTGATCCACACACCTCAGCACTAACCCCCCGCCAAAAAGTGCTGGGATTAAAAGTGTGAGCCACTGCACCTGGCCCCTACATAGAATTCTAATCGAACTTCCAATGTGTCATGCCCATCTATAATCCTCTCTCTTAGAGTGTAGGCAGGAGTTTTAACTCACTTAATTAAGAGAACATGGCAAAAATAGAAAGAAATGTCACTCTCCTGATTATATTACCTTCCATTGCAAAGATCAAAACTTTTTGTGGCTAAAACGAAGGACCTTAATGAGTTGACTTTATGTTAATTAAAAGAGATATTATCCTGTTGGGTCTGACTTAATCTGGCAAGTCCTTCAAAAGAGAGGTGAGGAGTCAGAGACCAAAGAAGTGAGAGAAATTCTTCTGCTGGTTGTGAAGACACAGACTGCCATCGTGTGTGGATAGTCTCTAGGGAAAGGATGTCCTCTTTTGGCTTCCCTGTGTGACACTGGAAGAATAAGAATTGTCTTGAGTCACACATAAAATATATGCATACTAATAATAGACGATGAATGAAAACAAAAAAAAGGTCCATGCATAAATCTCGTAATATTGTAAGAAAGTTCGTGAATTTGTGTTGGGCCACATGTGGCCTGCGGGCTGTGAGTTAGATAAGCTTGCTCTAGGGACTGAGGGCCTCAGTCCTATGATGGCAGGGTACTAAATTCTGTGAATCACCAGTGAGCCTGCAAAGAGGACAGGGAGGCTTACTTGAGATCATAGTTCCAGCTTTTGCCATGATTGCAGCCTAGTGAGACCCTCAACATGGAACCTAGCTAAACCCCAATAAACTCTGACCTAGAACTGTGAGATAATAAAGGTGTGCTGTGTTAAGTCACTCAGCATGTGGTGATTTGTTGTTACTCAGCAATAGAAATCCAACAAAAGCATTATAATATCTAGTCATTTAAGTTGCTCCTTGAAATCATATACTGGTTACAGAAATGGTCTACACACACACACACACACACACACACGCACACACACATATTACAAGTGATATGAGCCTCCATTAGCTCATGCTCCTCAAGGCCTCAGACTTTATAATCAGATTTATTTAGGGTTTGTTTTTAAGTTGAGTCATGGACTAGCCATAGTTTTAATCACGTGTAGCTTTAGTTCTCTTACCTACAAAACAAAGACTATGAGATCTATCGTACAAAATTATTGCAAGTCAGCTAACGAGGGACCCCCAGAGCTCTACCTGCTCGGGATGAGACGGTCCCTGTTCTACCTTCTACACCACCCTTGGCTAACAGAAGCAACTCTTTGACATTCTGAGCTGCTGTACCCATAACTGCTGTGATATATGACCTGAATTAATCACTTTATATCCTCACTGTCATATCTTACTTCACTTCCCAAAAGAGGTCGAGGTTACCTTCTGTTCCTTTGATTCTAATCTCCAAACAGACATGAAGTCAGTGAGGAAACATACTTCGAGTTCTGTATCCCTCTTCCTTACTTTATTGCTCACTCCATCTATATTTCATTTCCGTTTCTATATACTATCATCTGTCACCCATGGATCACTCATCTATCCCCAACAATTACACATCTCTCATGCATATATCAATCTATTATTGATCTATATTCTATTTATCTTTCATTTATAATCTATTTTAATATGCATTTATTATCTATTTGTCATCTATTATCCATTCATTCTTTATCATCCATTATTTATCCTCCATCTATCATCTATTTATCACCCATATCTGTATCATCTATCACATATCTATCATCTGTTGATCAATCATCCATCATTCATCTCTCATCTCCCATCTTTATCTACTAATACTCTATATCTTTATCATCTTTCTATCACCCTCTCTCTGTGCATCCATCTAATTTCTAGAGCCCTGTGATTAGCCCTTATAATATGATCAATACAAGTGAGTTTCTTTTCTCATTTCATCCATAATCTATAGTTGAGGAGATTAAGCTAAGTAATTCACATGACATTAACTAGTACGCAGAAAACTAAACTATTTTTTCCCTTAAATATCTACATGATATATGCTTACTGGTGGAACCAATGAATTAAAAGATAGCCATTGAGGTTCTTTCACAGCAAGGTCCTGTTTTGGGATTTGTATTGGATCCAGGTAAAAATTCTACCATAATCTACCATTAAGACCAAAGTTCATTGATATGAAATGAACCAATATTCAAACTCATTCACAGATACGTTTTTCCAAATTACATTTATACATCTGAAAAGCCTAAACATTTGAGTAAAATTATGAAATGATCTGTGCATATACAAATATTCTTATTCTCAGAGATATTTTTCATAAATGTGATTAGAACAACATTAGCCTGGAAAAATAATTGACTCCTATACTGTGAATCTGGTGGAGTTATTAAGGTAATTTTATAATTATACATTTTCCAAATATTTCTAATAACACCTCAGGATGTTAGTTGCCATCTATATTAACCAGCCGCATTGTCATTTTTGTATTTTTTAATTTTTATATCCCAAAGGTGAGCAATTGAATCACTTAACAAATGTTGTTTGAATGTTTGTATGCGCCAGGCACTATTCTAGCCCCTAGGGTCATAGTCTGGCATAAGGTGGGCCTAGTGCTACAGCAAATGTGTATAAACCTAGTCTACATAAAATTCTTCAATTTCAAGAAATAATTGAGAGAACAAGGTACAGTTTACAAAGGAGATTGCAAACAAAGATGAAAAAAACCTAAGAATTTTTATAAATGAAGCAGTACTTAAAGATTACAGTGTGTAAAGTCAACGTGCTAAAATCTAGAAGAAATTATTTTATTTGTGTACTTCTAAAGCTTAAATATTTAGCAATTAAGTATTGCTAAATATTTTTAATAACTTGAGACCCACAGTTATTAGCCACAATAGCATTAGAAATAGTCTCTAAATTCTTAAACTGTTATAGGCAAAACTCTTTTTTATCAGAATAAATTATCTCAAAATGATTTCATATGAATCTCTGTGTGCCTTCATGGACTTTCTCCAAAAAAAAACCTGTCAAACTAAAGCAACTGTCAGTATAGTCTTGTGGTTCTTAGGAGAGATCAAAGAGGGTTATCATAATGCATAAAACATGTATGTTTATAATATGTCATAGACATTCAAATGGATGTAACTACAATACATTTAGTTCCTTAATATGCTACATAGTAGACTTTAGGTTAAACCATTTGTTGTAGTTTTTACTTTTGATTCGAAACACTCTAACTTGAGTTTTGCCAAGCTGAACATTGTTTTAAATCTAACCAGACCACTTGATTCATTTCAAAGTAATGCTCTTTGTATACCATAGTTTTACCTACAGCAAAATCTCACTGAATACATGAGCACTGAAGACATTGAGACATTCTCAGTCAGTTGACAGAATGGCATCAGCTTCATGGTAATTTTCAATTTCAGGCATACATCTCGTGGCAGACCATACATTTATTTATTGAAAAGATACAATATACCCTTTTTAAAAAGTAAAATATATGAATAAAGTTAAAGCAGATGAGGTCTTTTAGTCAGGAAATTAATTTTCTTTTGTTCTATCAAAACCGCACATGCAAACTTGAAAGAAATTTCTTATGAATTACTAATGGAGGTTTAATTCTGACAAGGCTTTATTTGTTCAAGTGGCAAATCCTGGGTCTGGTTGCTCAAAAAGCCAATTATCAGAAAATATCCTCTGTTGCTTCTGTCATTAAGAGACAGACACAGATGACAGTTTAACTTGGTTTCAGAGCGGCTCTTGGGCCACAGCTGCTTGCCAGGCTGTCCAAGTACCACCGGAAAATGCACAGTTGCATTTTGACCCTGCAGTAACTGAGGTTATGAACAGGCTCTTGTGCTCAGAACCCTTGAATGAACGCCTCTCCCAGTGGGACCCCGCAGGACCCTTGAAGAGAGCTGACCCACTGAACTACTGAACTGCCCAGAACATCAGCTTTGGGCTGTGCCGAGGTCAGGTCAAGAAGCAAATGTTAAGGATGGGATGTGAGGAATGCCAGATAGTTACACATTTAGCTGAAGTCATTGATTCTTTGCATTGTCCTGCTGCTTGCTCTTCTTCATCAGTTCTGCACAAAGTTAAGCAGGGGAACTGAAATCTGTTCGCACTTTTCCTAGGTATCATGTGGAAACCTCCTCCTCCTGAGTTTTGTCTACCCTATTATTAAAAGCAAGGGAGTGGTTTTTCGTACAGATTTCATTGGTGAAGCAAACTGAACCATCTGCTGAAATCTCTAGCAGTCTGCTGGCTGAGTCTGGCACAAGATTCCACTGCTAAACTGTTCCTCTCTCACCAGTAATCACTATTACAGTCAAGTGAGAATTAACATGAAAGTGGTCGAGGAAAATAAGGATAATTAGTCCAATCAAATGAATTTCACGACAGCATTTTTTAGAAAAGCATCTCCCATCAGTTAGTTATGCTATTACTCATGATTGATACCATAAAATTGTTTTAAAGTAAAGAACAACAATTACCATGAATGAAAATTATTAATAGCTCAGTGTGTTTTAAAGGTCAAGGTCAAATAAATATTCTTGGCTTTAAGTATGAGATTAATAATATATAGCTTTAGTATAGATAGTAGTATTTTATTTGATAACAAAGTGAAGATTAAACATTTTGCAGTTCTTATCTGGTTAGGTAATTGTATTAAATTTTAAAAACAAATGTTAATATGTATATCTATGATAAAAAGGAAGGAAACAGTTCCTTCATTCATTGAACTAATATTTATGGTGCTTCTACTATATTTTAAGCAACATATTAAGAACCACAGGCATAATAATTAGGGAAGACCACAAATAGTCAATGCCATTACAGGGCTTAGAGTCAGGTAGAACACTTTCTCTAGTGGAAATTTAATAGAGTGGATTATTAACTATCATATTATAGTTTTTAAGATCTGAGAAGCTGATACTTACCAATAATAAATAATTTTGTTACAAGAGAAGTAAGGGTAAAGAACTGTGTGCTAATTCAGTTTGGAAGTATTTTTTAGACCCTTTGATCAATAGGCAAATCAGCAGTCATACTTCTTTTTTTTTTGTATTTTTAAATTTATTTCTTTACATTTACTTTTTTATTTAGAATGTTCATCATAAGTAGAATCCCATTAATATTTTATTGTTTATAAATCATTTTTGATGTAGATTGGAATTGGGCTTGTGCATTCTAGCAGGTGGATTTTAACAGAGTGGAAGCTATAGTCGCTATGCTTATTTCTAGCTTCTCATCTCTTGGTGCTATCTCAGAGGTCACAGAGAAAATGCCTTAACTTGATAACCTTGATAATATGTTCATGTGCTGACTAGAGAAGCTTAATAAACTCCAGTTAATGCTTATGATTTTGGATAAGAACTCAGAGAATTTCATATGAGTCTAAGTTAAAGCCAGGCTGAAAGTATGATTTACACCCCAGCACAGTGGCTCATGCCTGTAATCCCAGCACATTTGGAGACCAAGGTGGGAGGATCTTTTGAGTCGAGGAATCTGAGACCAGCCTGGGAAACATAGGGAGACCTTGTCTCTACAAAAATTAAAATAAAAAATAAATAGTAGAGCATGGTGGCACATACCTGTGGTCTCAGCAACTTGGGAGACTGAGGCAGGAGGATTGCTTGGTCTCAAGAGGTGGAGGCTGCAGCAAGCCATTATCATGCCACTGCATGGACACCAGCCTGGGTGACTGAGCAAGAGCATGTCTCAAAAAAAAAAAAAAAGGAAATGAAAATATTGCTTAAAATTTTAATGTGTTTTTATTTAATATATTAAAATAATTGGCGCACCTAACAATTAAGAAGCAGTTAGTATGAAACCACATTAGTCTTAAGGACCAGGTCAGCTGAGTTAATTACAAAATTGTTTATGGGGAATCACATTTTCTTGTGATACATTCACCCTCTATGTGAATGTTTCATTACAATGCAAATTAACGTCCCAGATAATGATAATATTTTGGAATTAAATATATCTGTGTGTGCATATCATGGTATATACGTATATAGCATGGTAGACAGGTAAGTAGGCAGGCAGAAAAGTAATACAGATTTTGTAGGAATATTGGCCAGAAAAATGTAGGATAATTTAGGGGTCCCCAGTCCCCAGGCTGTAGACTTGTAGCAGTCTGTGGACTGTTAGGAACTGGGCCACAGAGCAGAAGGTGAGCAGCAGTTGTGTAAGCATTACCTCCTGAGCTCCACCTTCTGTCAGATCAGGGTGCATTAGATTCTCATGGAAAGGCGTGCCCTACTGTGAACAGCACATGGGAGGGATCTAGGGTGCGTGCTCCTTATCAGAATCTAATGCCTGATGATCTGAGGTGGAACAGTTTCATTCTGAAACCATCCTCCCTCCCAATTTGTAGTGGAAAAATTGTCTTCCATGAAACTGGTCACTGCTGCCAGAAAGTTTGGGGACCACTGTGATAACGTAAACTACCTATCTTGTGACTTTAAAATAGCATCACATACAGTAGATTTAATCAATTCTTAAAAAACACTGACTTGTTTTTCTTTTTCTTTTTTTTTGAGAAAGAAAAGTAGAATAAAAGAGAAAAAAGAAAGAGAAAGGGGGAGAGAGAAGGAGAATCTTGCTCTATTGCTCAGGATTTCATTTAAATCTGTGAAATGCTTATGCAATTACTAAAAAGTGATTTATTTCCTATTATGTGATCACTTTTAGAATAGATATGATATAATATTGAAAAAATATATGCTTTGTGGATATGGGGTGGTAAGTTCTGTAAATATTTATTAAATTTGCTTGTTCCAGGTCTGAGGTCAAATCATGTTTTTTTTTTTTTTTTTTTTTTTGCTCTCCATTAGGTTGGTAGATCTTCCTCCATCCCTTTATGTTAAGTCTTTGTGTGTCCTTGCCTATAGGAAAGGTCTGAATACAGCATACCGATGGATTTTAACTTTTTATTCAGTTTGTCTAACTGTATGTTTTGATTGGGGCATTTAATCCCTTTAAGTTTAGGCTTAATATTGATATATGTGAGTTTAATACTGTTATTTAAGGCTAACTAGCTGTTTGCCCATTAGTTGATGTAAATTCTTCATTGTTGTAATATTCTTTACTTTTTGGTAAGTTTTTAGGATAACTGATGCTGGTTGTTCCTTTCTGTGTATAGTACTTCTTTTAGAAGTTGTTGTAAAACAGGCCTGGTGGTGATGAAATCTCTGAGTTCTTGCTTGTTTGCAAAAAATTTTATTTTTCCTTGGCTTGTAAAACTTAGTTTGGCTGGATATGTAATTCTGGGTTGAAAGTTTTTTTCTTTAAGGATGTTAAATATTAACCCCAACTCTCTTCTCGCTTGTAGAGTTTCTACTGAGAGATCTGCTGTGAGTCTGATAGGCTTCCCTTTATGGGTAACCTCGCCTTTCTCTCTTGCTGCCTTTAGTATTTTCTCCTTTATTTCAATCCAAGTAAATCTGACGATGATGTGTCGGGGTTGGTCTTCTTGCAGAATATCTTTGTGGGGTTCTCAGTATTGCCTGGAGTTGAGTATTGTCGTGCCTTGCTAGTTTAGGAAAATTTTCCTGGATAATATCCTGAAAAATATTTTCCAACTTGGATTCATTCTCTTCGTCGCTTTTAGGTATACCTATTAAGCATAAATTAGGTCTTTTCACATTGTCCCATATTTCTTGGAGATTTTGCTCATTCCTTTTTACCCTTTTTTTCTCTGATCTTATCTTCTTGTTTCATTTCATTAAGTTGGTCTTCGACCTCTAATATCCTTTCTTCTGCTTGATCAATTCAACTGTTAAAACTTGTGCATACTTCATGGATTTCTCGTATTGTGTTTTTCAGCTCCATCAATTCATTTATATTCCTCTCTAAATTGTCCATTCTCGTTAGCATTTCGTCAAACCTTTTTTCAAAGTTGTTAGTTTATTTGCATTGGGTTAGAACAAATTCTTTTAGGTCACAGAAGTTTCTTATTATCCACCTTCTGAAGCCTGATTCTGTTAATTCTTCGCACTCATTTTCCATCAGGCCTTGTTCCGTTACTGATGAGGAACTAGCGTCCTCTGTAGAAGGACAGACATTCTCATTTTGAGTGTTCTCAGTTTTTTACTGTGGCTTCTTGGCATCTTTGTGATTTTATCCACCTGTCGTCTTTGTAATTACCAACTTTCAAATTAGGTCTCTGAGTGGGTGTCCAGCTTGTTAATTGCCAGCTCCAGAATCTATGTAATTTTCACTGCGGCAACCCACAATGCTGGCTAAAACAGCAGCGTTGAAATTCGTGGTGCTTTTCTGCCCAGGGCTGTCCGATCTGGCTTCCCTCTTCAGTCCCTTTTTCAATCAGCTGAATGGACTGCTCTGCCTTCCCAGAGCTCCAAACATCATCCAAAAGGAGACCCAGTCCTGTTTACTCTGTACCAAGAGCCGCCGGGCCGAGGCACCGGCAAAACAGCCACGCCAGCTGAAAGGGTCTCTCTGGCGACCCGTGGAGCTCCTCTGCTGGGAATGTCCTGGTCCATGGGCAGCAAAAATTTGTAAGTGTGGCATCCACTCGCTCTCTGCGCTTTCACTGGGAGCTGCAATCCTGACCTGCTAGTGATCAGCCATCTTGGATCTCACTCCTCGCCAATGTTTCTTCGTTTTTCTAAGTTAATTCAAATTATGTACCTTATAATGTAATGAGAAAATTAAATATTTTACAGAAATTGCAATGAGATTCCAAATGTTTAAAGTCTAAATTAGCATTGTTTCATTTACATTTTCTCAAGTTCTTGCTTTGTGAAGGCTAATTGTAATCTAGTTGATACATGAAAGATTGGTTATTATGTATTCTAAAATATTTTCTCCACATTATTAATTATAATTAATATTAAAAACAGCTTAATACAAGTGATTTTATTTTCAATGTTAGATTTATAAACAATATTGGAAGATGGTTTGCCTTTTGAGAAAATGATGAATGTATACTCTTAGAAAAAAGGTGTATTGGAAAACTATCCTAGGAGTCTCCTTACTTTTTAGTCTCCTGATCTCATTATGATTTCTTATATAATTGCCCCCCCCACACCTTTGTAGGCAGTGATAACCAGGGATATTATCTTACTTAAAATTATAGGTAGCATTAATGTCACAAATTCTATCTAGAGGTTCTTCTTTAATACTTCAAACCTTAAACTCCTATGAATTCTGTGCTTCACACAATGCTACAAATTGAGATAGAGGAATTGAAAATAGTAACTTGATGTTTATATAGAATTATTATTATTATTTTTGAGACAGAGTCTTGCACTATTGCCCAAGCTGGGGTGTAGTGGCATGATCTCCCTACACTGCAAACTCCTCCTCCTGGGTTCAATAGATTCTTCTGCCTCAGCCCCTTGAGTAGCTGGGATTATAGGCTCCTGCTACCACGCCTGGCTAATTTTTTGTATTTTTCTTTAGTAGAAATGGGGTATCACTACATTGGCCAGGATGGTCTTGAACTTCTGACCTCATGATCCACCTGACTCGGCCTCCCAAAGTGCTGGGATTACAGGTGTGAGCTCATTATGGCACCTGGCCATAGAATTATTATTTTTACCCTTTTGATATTTATTAATATAATCATAAATCAGTTTCGTCCATGAAACAAGAAGCAATGTGTAAGAACTGAACAGAACATTTAAAGTTGATTAGCATAGAAATGTCGGTTGAATAGCATTTTGAAGATGTCTTTGTTCTCTCTGCATTGAAGTTTGACAAACTGAGCAGGCATTGAAATCTAGAGAAGGAACATGGCTTTACAACTGGAAGAAAAATGAGTTTGTGTTTGTGGCTATTATTCTTCCCTTTTTTATTTGCCATGTAAAGCCTTTTTTATTTGCCATGTAATTTTAACCAAAAATCTTTATCTTAAATATCCTTGAGGATTTTTTTTATTTCTTTACAGATTATTCTAGTGGTTTATGAGGATTTGTACCCAGGTTGCTTGAGTAAAGTGAAACTCCCAATACATCTTGTTGGCCCTTTCAATATATTGATAGTTCGTTTTCATTTTTTAATTTCTACAAGTTTTCTTAGATTATGATTTTAAATGTTAATTCTGTTTCATAGTTTTGTTCTTATTTCTCAGGGATACTGATTGAAAGAATCGGATTCTTTCTTTGGATGTCTTCTATTTTTATTGCTTTCTCCATAAACCTTTTAATTGTTTTTTTCTTTATAGTATTCTTATCCTCTAGGTAGTTTTCCCACATTTTTCAATGATCATTTGTAAGTTGTCTTTTGAATATGTTATCTCCTGAGCACTTTGCAATTTAATTAGTTCTGAAATTTTTTTTCTTTTTGTCCATTTCTTTTGAGTTCAATAAACATTTTCATTTCTTCATTTTTTGTCAGTCCTACTTTCTTTTAATATTGAATGTCTAATTCAAGGGTTTTTTTTTTCTATATTCCTGAATGCTTGGTTGACCATAGTTAATGTAGTTTGGATTGTGGTCTTACAGTTTTCTTCTGCTTCATAAGTGTTTATTTTGTTGATATAATTTTCTGATTCATTATAATATACCTGTATAGATTCACTAATGTACTTTTCTGTTCATTTTTGCATTATTGGTGTGGTCCATAAAATTTCTCATTTGATATACTCTTGTCAGTGTAGCAAAATTCTGATTCTTAGTGTTTTGAGGGGAGGGTGGGTAGATAAGGGTATAAAATTTCTGATTTTTGGTTCTCTGGTGTCTCTCAGGGCCGAATAGTTCTACATTTTGCTTCTTTTACCTTTAATCTTTTGTGAAAGGGTGACTCATGCTTTTTTTTTGGCTTTTCTCCCCTAAGATATCGATTATGAAGGTTACCATTTTAAACGGCATGGTCTTAAGTCCACTACTTCTAAACTGTTCTATGATTTCTTAGAACACTCTTCTAGGATTTTCATCGTGGCGTAGGTTTATGCTTTTGGATCTATCTTACATCCATTGCTGGCTTCTTCTGTCTTTGCCGCCATTTTTATAGGCCTATGCTTGCTTGCACAGTGAACCAGGGCAGGAGAGATTGCTCTCCTGTCCTCAAGTCCCATTGAGGGGATAGGTTTGTGGGTTTTTTCTTTTTCTTATTTTTTATTTGTGTGTGGGTGGAGATGGGGGGTGTAAACTGGCATTTTCTTCATATATATCTAGCTAGTTATAATTTTTAAAATTTTTAGGTTTTCTTTATTTTTACTTATATTTATATTTGGGAAATGAAAACTATAATTACCTCTAATTCAACCATTCAGACAAAATAATATGGAAGAAAATTCAAACTTTCTATGTAACAGAAAAGAAAAAAATAAGACTGTGCACTCACTCTTTATGACAAACTTTTAATATTTAATATATTTGAAGAATTTCTTATACATAAATGAAATAATTTCTATAGCAAAATATTAGTAAGTTCATTTTTTTTTCTTTTGTGAGACAAATTTCCCTCTGTTGCTTAGGCTGGAGTGTAGTAGTGCCATGTTGGTTCACTGCAACCTCTACCTCTAGGTTCCAGGGAGTCTCCTGCCTCAGCCTCCTAAGTAGCTGAGACTACAGGTGCATACCACTACACCTGAGTAATTTTTGTATTTTTGGTAGAGATATGGTTTCACTCTGTTGGCCAGGCTGTTCTCCAACTGCGTGCCTCAAGTGATCTGCCCAGCTAGGCCTCCCAAAGTGCTGGGATTAGAGGCATGAGCCACCATGTATGGTCCATATTAGAAATTCTAATTTTTAACCTAATTTCTATTTCTGTTTGGTTTTGTTTTTAATGCTCATAAATAACACTATATAAAGAACAACCTAATGGCAGATAATATGCTTCATTATTACTTGTTAGTAGTATTTATTACACACTGTCAAATTGATACAATTTATGCTTCAATAAGTGTTAGGGAAAAATGACCATTTATTTTTCTGAAATTCTGTTGGCACTAATTATTATATATTTTTAATTTTATAATTTAATAGACACATATTTTGTGTATTGTGTAATTGTATTTCTTGGATAATTGGCTGTGACCATTGGAGTCATACAGTTATTTGGTCTTATGGTGTGTGTTGGATTCATATAGTTGTTTGGTCTTGTGGTATGTGTTGGATTCATATAGTTGTGATGTGTGTATGTATGTGTGTGTGTGCATGTGTGTGTGACAGATGTTCTTATTACTCAATTTCTATTGATATACTTTTCTTGATGTTTTGAAATGTTTACATATTGATAATTTTTTGATATTTCTCATATATATATTTTCTTCAGTTTGCTTAATACTTTTTAAACTGTTGATCATGATTATTTTTGCCAGACAGTTTTTAAAAGTAAAATTTATCAAATTCAAGTCTTTAGTATATGATATATATACTAGGTTTCTTAAAGCAATACAAGTTATGAACTAACAAAAAAAAAAGCTTTCTTCCCTCAAAATTTTAAAAGCAAAAAAAAAAAAGCTATCTATAAAATGTTGATAATAATTAAGTATTGTTTTAATCAAAATTAAAGAGTGCTATGAGCTAAGACTCTTTGTGTTTCTCTAAATAAAGACAAAATAGAAGAAAACTGCTGAAGCCATGATCAGTACAGTGTTCTACAATACCTCTTCAATTTTTTTCTGGTTTATCTTTTTCAAATGCTTCATTACAGATTTCTTCTAAAAAAAAAAAGCACACACACATATATTGTACTATATAATATTATAAAATTAATGAAAGCTGTGTGAAATCAGGTTTAAAATGTAAGGCGTTATAAAACTAGAAATACTGTTTTAAAAAGCATTATCTTTCATTGAACTACTGAATATTATTAAAAAATGTAAATTATAGTGTAAGCAGTCTGTCATAAATTCAAGTAATTTTGTCAGTAGAAAACATGTGTCCTGCTGTTTTAATAAACATAGGTATGTGAATCATGCCTGTGTATTTAAATATATATATATATATATGCCTATGTGTATATAATTCCCATATGAGAGAATCAAAGACAGAGGTTCAGAGACTGAAGTGTAAGATGACACATAAGACTCAATGGCTACTTCTTAGATCATCTTCAGAAACACTCCAAACATATTACCCTCATCTTTATTGAACATTAAAAATAATAAACATTGCCCTGCTTTCTTTCTCCTGCGTGATATCAGTTTGCACTTTAAAAGGCATTGCAGGAAATTATGAATGAATAGATGAAACAGTGGCTTTCAACTGCTTCAGTAAACTATGCACACTGCCAACATTTTTGTCACCCATAATTCTCCCATAAACATGGGCTTCTCCTTTCATTATGCAGGCTGTCATGCTTTATTGAACCACATAATTTCAGCTAATTAAAATAAGCAGTATGTTGTTCCCTCCCCCACTCTTTTTTTCTTTAGCTGGACAAATGCCAGTAATTATATTTAGAGTATCCTAAGTGGATACCACATTAAATATTCATTTTTGTGCCCCTCCGCACAATCAGACATAGCTCTTGCTGCTCTTTACATGTTAATATTCATTTTATTTATAAGATCTAAAAAATGTGCACTTTAAAAAAGTACAAATGTATAAGGTTCATTGAGTTGTTTGTTATGCCAGCAAAATAGGTATGGTAGCTTCCATAAAGTTTGTGGGGTAACTTAACAAAACTCTCATAAGTAAGTAGTCAGTAAATTGTTTAATTTTTTAAAAACTATTAAAAGTTTTATTTAGGCAGCCAGTCTTATGGAAAAACATTTTATTGTCTCTTTGTTTCTTTCTTGTAATAAAAGTGATAGGTCTTTAACCTTACCACTTTCTGTGCTAGAATTATATTGTAGCTACTCAACATCATTTTGGAAATAACTTCTAGTATAATTCAGCAGAGTTGATAGTGGATACACAGCTGAAATCGTGCATAACTGCAGCTCATCCCTGTGAACATACTTTCTAAGAAACTGCTACAAAATAAAGGGGAGCTTCCCTTTGTGCTTGAAACCAATGTAATTTTCTATGAGAGAGGAAATGCTACTCAACCGTATGCTCCTTGAGTTGAAAAAGGCAAAAGACGTATAGCTTAGCACCTAGAAGCAATTCTGTCACCCTGGATATAACTTCAGTTTCATGTGGTTTTGCATAAGGCCATAGCAGTTTTCTGTTTCACAGGTGAACTACTCCCAGGAAGGCACCTATGAGAATTATAGCAGCTGTGGGTTAATTTCCTATTAAAACAAGATGGTTGTGAAAGCTGGGCTTAAAATTTAACATACCAACACCTTTTTATTCCATTTGTTCACTTCTATTAACAGTTCTTACCTTGCAACTGAATTTCATTTTCAGACAGATTTCAAATCACACTGAATCCATTTGCACAGATGGATAGGCAGACACAGAAAGCAGGCAGTTTATGAATGACAGAAGGCAAAACTGAGTCACAGCCATTACCCACAATGAGAGATGGTGGAGCTATTCTGGCCATAAGTGGTTCTCCCTTACCTGGGCCACTGCTGCCCTTCCTTTCCTTCCCTCACCATTGAAATGTTGGATTGGGGCACAAGATATTTAGATTCTTTCTTATAAGCTCTATGGTGACTGGCACAAAATTTTAACTGGTGCCTATCACTGTGTGTCACGGGACCTACTCTTATCACTATCTGACCTTTACGACTTGTTTTAGATAAATCCTTAGACTTAACATGATGTAACAATCTGACCCTTTTAGTCTTTGTTCTTTCATGTCAATTATTTCCAACTCAATGCTGCTTGGGAGTAGATGATATTTACAAAGCCATCCTATTAATTGATGGTTTTCGTTCTTTAAGTCTCTATATATTCTGCTTAATACAGCCAAATAGAAGAAGACATGGCATGGCACAGAAGCAATTTCGGAATGCCTTGGTAAATAAACTGAGTCCATAAAGAAGGTGTCAGTTTTTACAAAAGAAGATAATCTGCCCTCACTAACCTCCACCTTTTTTTTTTTGCACAAGGTAACATGCCTACTGTTTTCACACCGTTATGTGAAGCAGACATTAATGGCTGTTTTGAATCATCCCCAAAGTATTAGCTACTCAGACATTTTCTGTTGTGTCTACTTCTGAAACTGCCAATGGCAAGATGCTGAGATTAATTATTTCCTGCTTCATCTGTTCCATAAAACAGCAAGAAACATGTTTTGTAAGTGACAAAATTATTTGAATTTATGACAAGTTGCTTACACTATAACTTTTATTTTTTCTAATGATAAGAATTTCCATTTGTTCAAGGGGAGATTATTGCCTTTTTAAATATGTAATTTTAGTTTTTCTTTGCACTGTATTTTAAACCTGATTTCATATAGTTTTACTTTTATAATTGTTTCACCCTACTGATCAGAGCAGGGTTGGGAGAGTGAGAAAATCAGCTGAGTTGTGAAAGTTAGCATAATATGAATACAAGGTGCCTACGAATAACACATAAACTGAAAATTTCCAACAAAAATATATTTAATACAATTCTGCTTTATCAAGGGTACAATTTTACCATTTCAATTCTGATAATGTTAACTGAAATGGATTTTCAAAGAGAGAAGCAAATAGGCTCAAGTAATGAGTTATTTAAGAACAAAGACACTTTGTCAGAATCATCTTTTTGGGGTTAACATCAAAACAGTAGCTAGGGATATTCTGTCTTGTGCATATCAAACTTAGGCCAAAACTTCCATGCATAAGAAAAGTAGAAATTAATTTCTAGGCAGTGTAATGCGAAGGAAAAGAGGGTTAGTTACAGTATTTCATAAATTACATTGGGCTACTTACTGTTTTGCTGTGAAAAGCAGAGATCATTTTATCAGTATCTTCTTTATGCAAACATAATTAGATTTTTTCTGTCCACCTTGAATAACTGAGCTGTGTTGTAGCACTGGGGTCAAGTAGAAGAAAGGTCTGATTTTCTTTTTTGAGAAAGATACAGGCCCTTGATGGAAGTTACATAAACAATGACTGGGTTAAAACACTAGCTGTTACTGAAGGGAGGGAAGAAAGTCTACTAGTTTCCTATCGCTACTATAATAATATTATTCCTTTTCATTTCTAGAGGTCAGAAGTCAAATTGGTCACAGCTGGCTAAAATCAAGGTGTTGGCAAGGCTGTGCTTCTTTTGATCGCTCTAGGGGAGAATCCGTCTCCTTGCCTTTTCCAGTTTTCAGACACTGCTCACGTTCCTTACCTCCTAGCCCCTTTGTTTTCCATTTCAAAGCCAGATATATCAGGTCAGATCCTTCTCAAGCTTTGGCTCTCTTGCTTCTTTCCCTCTCCACATTAAAGGATACTTGGGGTTACATTGAGCTCACCTGGATAATTCTAGATAACTTTTCTATATTAAGGCACCTGATTAGAGAAATCCATTTCATCTGCACCCTGAGTTCCTCT
Source organism: Plecturocebus donacophilus (assembly GCA_004027715.1). Taxonomy (NCBI): domain Eukaryota; kingdom Metazoa; phylum Chordata; class Mammalia; order Primates; family Pitheciidae; genus Plecturocebus; species Plecturocebus donacophilus. The sequence continues at coordinate 30,638 of PVKP010006676.1, read as the reverse complement.
TCGCCATGGAATGCAATTTATTCACAGGTCCTAGGGATTTGGATTCTTCTGCCTACCACAGTAGGTGAGCTAGGCGGGCCTCTGCAGTGTCACCCTGTCCTTTCCAGGTATCAGTGGGTTGCCCAGGAGAGATATTCTCTGGTTCTCAGCCTTGAGCACAGGAGGTTTACTAGAGAGCATGAGAGAAAACAATCTGTTTGGAATGTGAGGGAAGCAGGATTGGGGAGAAGATGATGTCAAACTTCATTGTAGTTGGAACCAAGGACTCAGTGAATTATAACAAGAGCTTTGGACCTGAGAGACCCTCCAGAGTTGGCCCAATGGAGGTAAGGGCGCCAGGCCTTGAGTTTCCCATTGCCTAACCCACTCCTCCCTGCATTGCCAGTCTTCGAAGGCAGATTGCCCAGGGATACGCAATTAGGCATTTTCTTCGTCTAATAGTAATCCCTGAACAGAGTCTCTGCTGTGAGTCCATCAATTACTTGTGTATATTTTCCTAATTTAAAGTCCGTGGGATATTATCTTTTTTATTTACTGTCAGTTAAGGTTTTGTATATTTCTATAGTTCAATATATTAATCTTTCACTCATAAAATCTTCCTAAATGGTTTCTTTTTTTCTGAAATTAACTTTTTTTTTCTCCTTTTACCTATCTCATTAACGTTATATCTATGCACTCAAAAATATTGAGATTTAGGTGCCAGAGCTATAGAGTAGGGGATAGGTGGGAAACAGAAAAACACAAATCTAAGCCAAAATATATATATATATATATTTTTTTATATATATTTATATATATATTTAATATATTATAAATATATAATATAAATAAATATATATTTATATATTTAAAAATTATATATATATTAATATGTATCTCACCATGGAGGCAAGGGAAAAGCCTATAGAAAATGTAAATGTGAAGAGTGACAACGTGATGTAGGTGTTGGGAAGAAGGAAGTGATTTCTTCCCAGCGCAGGTGGCATTTCTTGAGGAGTAGAGGCAAAGCTCTTTTGTGTTGCTACCTTCTTTAATAGGTAGCTCTGAGGAGTTTACTCAAGAGAGTACCTCAAATGACATCTGTTGTATTCATGTCCTATGGTTGTGTAACATAAGGAAAACAGTCTGATGACTTCTCAAATAATTAAACATAAAATTTCCATATGACCCAGTGATTATACTCATGGATATATACAAAGAGAAATGAAGAAAGATGCCATAAAGAAACTGGCACAGGAATGTTTATTGCAGCATTACTTATTGTGGCCAAAATATGAAAATATCTCAAATGACCTGCAATAGGGGAATGAAATAAACATTCTTGGCATATACAGACAGTGGAATGTTATTTGACCATAAAAAGGAATGACGTTCTGGTAGACACAACAGCATGGACAAATCTTGAAAACATCAGGCTAAGTCAAAGAAGCCAGTCACAAAACACATATGCTGTGATTTCATTGATATGAAAGTTCAGAGAGACAGACAGGAGAGCCATGGTCGCTTAGGGCTGGAAGAGGGAACAAGGGTTAAGAAGGGTGACAGGCAAAGTGTAAAGTGTTTCTTCTTGAGATAATAATGATGTTCTAAAATGGACTGTTTTGATGGTTATCCAAATATGTGAATATGCTAAAACTCATTGAATTATACACTTTAGATGAATAAATTATATTTTCAGCAAATTACATAGCAATAAAGTTATTAAAATTTTAGAAATTCAATTCATAACTTACTTATAGAGACATAGAAAAATTATTGACAGGTTTGAGATCAAAATGGGAGATCTAACCATGAGCTGTCTCAGAACAACAAGGTAACTATTGATTTCTACTTCACACCTTTTTTGTGCTTCTTTTATTTTCCAATTTTCTGCAACGTGCATATCTTCTTAATCAGAACAAAAATTATTTTACTCTCATTTTTAAAGCATTTTAGTAATGATGTGTCATGTAAATTGTCAATCAATATTTTATATAAAATAAAGGTTAGTAGTGGCTGGAAAGAAAGGAGAAAGGATATGTGCCTTTGGGAGCACATGGCAGAGAATAATAAAGGTTGTGCTTCTGAAGCTGAGTACAGCATATGCTCTATTTGGGTGTGCATTTCTGGAGAAAAAGTACATTATCTAAAGATATAACCTCTGACAGATTATGTGTTTTTTCATTGTATCTACAAAAAGCCCCAATCTAGATCTTGTATTCTAGCATTGATTTAAGATCATACACAGAAAATGCCTATTATGTGAAAGTATAGAGAATTCTATGTAGTAAATAAGTACCTTGGTGTATTTGCTTTGGTTTATATATATTGTCTCTTCACAGTAAACATGACTAAATGAAACATAACCACTATGTAAGTGCTTACATTACACAATCTGATATTTCTGAAAGCAATTCGAGGACTGTTTAAAAAGAGTTATTTTTTTTCCTGATTTTTGACTAAAACCTGAAAAAGAAACATGAATACATTGGGCTGAATTGTATGAAATTGCCATTTTTATATTTTGAAACCAGAAAAGTATTTGCAATTTCATATGGTTCAGCTATGTGTAAATATCATTGATGTATAATTTCCTTGAAGGAAATATTTTAATTTTAGATCCTGTCATTTTATTACCATTATTGTTGGGAACGGTGTTCTTTTAATTATTTACTCATTTTCATAGACATTTTTCCTCTTTACCTTTTCTGGTAGTTATTTTTATGTATAAAATATCATAATAATTTTGATATATTCTTACTGTTGCATGAATTAATCCCACAAAAGCTAGTTTTTTAAAATATAGAAATACCTAAAATTAATTTTAGGTTTTCCTACTCTAGCTATGACCTCTATTCCAATGTGCAAGGAAGAAAAAAATATAATTTTCAATATGACTCTTGGCAGTTTTCAAACTGATTCTACCTAAATCAAATAATTGTTGTACATCACCTGCATACATCTACCATAAAGGATACAAAAGACTGTGAAGACATATTACCTGTCCTACTGATGCAGCAGAGAATTAGACATATACACAACAAAGTCCATAAAGTACATGTGGATAATACATGTATAAAATACAACACAGGCTAGTGGATCTCTTGAAGACGGGTGTTTGAGACCAGCCTGGCCAACATGGAGAAACCCTGTGTCTACAAAATATACAAAACATTAGCTAAGCGTAGTGGTGTGCACTTGTAATCCCAGCTACTTGGGAGGCTGAGGCAAGAGAATCCTCTTGAACCTGGGAGGTGGAGGTTGCAGTGAGCCTAGATCATGCCATTGCACTCCAGCCTGGGTGACAGAGTGAGGCTCTGTCTCCAAAAAAAAAACCAAAAACCAAAAACAAAAAAAGAAAAAAAAAAGAAAAATACAATGCAAAATAGCAGAAAAAGAATTTTATTAGAATTAAATTAATCTTATCAACTCATTAATGATGTGAATGAAGATAAGCTGAACTTATTTTTGGGCCCCTTACTTGAGTGGGAATCCTGGTAAGAAGGTAAGCAACTACAACAGCAATTGTGGTTCACTATATTTTTCAATCAGTTTTCCCCTTCACCTAATGACCTTTCATTTGGGTGATTTTGCAGTAGCCTGAGGCAGTGGTAAGAGTCAACTAAGAGAAAGTTGGGTCAGATATACATTTAATTGCCATTGTTTGAATATACTTATGTTGTTTTCATTTTCTTCTATGCAGTGTTAACTTACTGCTAGTCATTCTTGTGTAGAAATGGATTTCATTGTTACATGGCACTCAGACCAGGGTAGTAACACACATGTGCAGTAGAGGGATTGTATAGTATCCTGTGTTTCCTAAAGCATGGAGCTCCCCAAAAGCATGTGTGCAGTTGTGGGATAACTCTTGGTCATATAGAGAGATGGAAGCTAGTCTATGGAAAATTTTCCCAAATTGTATAGCTCACATATGACAGAAAAGTGGTAGAACTTGTCCAAATTTGACAATTGTGTAATCTTTCATGCTCGTAACCATTAAATCTATAAGCTAAAGGAAATTCTAAACTATCAATAATCTAAAATATTTTGACAAATCATGCTGAGGATATTACTAAATTACATTTCTACTACTCATTATATCAAATAAAATTATAAAATCATCAGTGTTATAGAAATCCAACAGGAAATTCACTAATAAAATATTACCTAATATAACATAATATATAATTTTTGTTGTTTTGTCAGCTTTTAAAAAAATATATTATTTCTTTCTTCATTTAATATGGTTTTGCTCTGTGTCCCCACCCAAATCTCTTCTTGAATTGTACTTCGATAATTCCTTGGGACCTGGTGGGAGACAACTGAATCATGGAGACAGTTTCCTGCATACTGTTCTCATGGTAATCAACAAATCTCATGAGATCTGAGGGTTTTATCAGGGGTTTCTGCTTTTGTCTTCCTCATTCTCTCTTTGCCTGCTGCCATCCAGTTAAGACAGGACTTGCTCCTCCTTGCCTTCTGCCATGATCATGAGGTTTACCCAGCCACATGGAACTGTAAGTCCAATTAAACCTCTTTTTTTAATATATTGCCCAGTCTGCAGTATGTCTTTATCAGCAGCATGAAAACAGGAATACAGGATTTAAATAAACACGTACCTGATTAGTACATTTTCACACTGCTGTGAAGATACTACCCAAGACTGGGTAATTTATAAAGGAAAGAGGTTTAATTGACTCACAGTTCCACAGGGCTGGGAGGCCTCCAGAAACTTACAATAATGGCAGAAGGGGAAGAGGAACGTGGCCCTTTCTTCACAAGGCAGCAGGAGAGAGAGAGAGAGAAGGGGAAACTTCCACTTTTAAACCATCAGATCTTATGATAATTCCCTCATTATCATGAGAACAGCATGGGGTAAGCTGCCTCCTGATCCAATTATCTCCCACCAGGTCCCTCCCTGGACATGTGGTGATTACAATATGAGATGAGATTTGGGTGGGGACACTGATCGAAACTATATCACCTACAAACAAAAATTTTTACTTGTACTTTTCAATTTTTTTCTTTTCCAGAGCTTCAAAAATTCTAAGAACTTTTACAAACCTGGATCTGCCTATAGTTTTGAGGAAGTAGAGCAGGAAATTATTTTATATGAATTAGTAAAAGAAGGCAGGTCTTCACTAGGAGAAATAAGCAGGACTTTGAAATGTAGAAAAGGCAGATAAATACATCACTTCTGCCCAGGGAAACTGAGCAAGGACATGCCTTTGGGGAGTCATGGCACAGTCCAAGTAAATAAGCAAATAAGTAAAGGACAGAAGGAAGCTGTGTCTGGGTCTGGGACCTGGGGTTTGAGCTGAGTGTTGCAGAAAGCAGAATATCACTGTGACCTTCAGCCCATCAGCCATGCTGTGTCAGTCATTAGAGTTATTTGAACAGATCAGTGACTTGATATAATCTGTATGTTATTAAGAAAAATCTGGCAGCAGTGTGAAGGATGCAGAAAGCAATAGATTTTATCCAGGGAAACTACTGCAAAGCAATTGAAATCGTTCATGTAAGAGATGATAAGCATCTGACCCTGGATGATGGTCACAGGGACAGGGTCAGGGAAAGACCATGAGAGTCACTATAAATTAGCAAGTCTGTAGACAGCTTCAGGGGAGCATGGTGGGCAAAGGCCAAGTGACAGCTAGGAGAACTTAAATATCATTTCAAGGATATAAAGTGAGAGAATAAGGGAGAAATTAAGATAAAAAGAGAATGTATAACAAGCTCGAACAAAGGTATAAGACAAGTATGGAGGGTATGGGATTTCGTAGAAACCTGACATTTAGAGATAACATGTTCAGACTTGTGAACAGAAGAGATCAAAAATATTACCTGGAGTGGAGATAATTTAGAATAAAAAGAATAGGTAGCTACAGACAGAAATTTTCAAAATTCTTACATTTAAAGGATTTGAGAGATTGCAATTCTTTTTAAGTGAGCAAATAATTTATATTTACATTTGTACTTTTTGCTCTGGCTGGTTCATTAAGTAATGCTTTGTAATATACATTGAACAAAATAATAAGATAATAGTATATTTCTTTAATTTTTAATCAATAACTAAAAATTTATAACAAAACAACTGTAGCCTTTAATTTTAGATCAATAATAACTTTTTTATTGAATGCTCAAATACTCAATATGTACTAGGCATTATTTTAAGGGCACTACACATATGGATTCCCTCAATCATCATAACAACTCATGCCTAAACACTGTTACTACTTTTCCCTCTTGTAAGTGGTGAAGCAGCAGCACAAAGAGGTTAACTATTTGACCAGATGCAGCAGGGAAATGAAGGAGCCTAGATTTAAACCCAGCACTCTGGCTTCAGAATTCATTCTCTCAACCATAGCAACAAACTGCTCCTCAAAACTCAAACTGAGAGAAATGTTTTGATTGATACATAATAAGCCAAACAGTCTACCTTCATACACATCTGGGTCACATGCAAGGAGGTCTGACACTACTCCCACATAATTCACTCATAATTTTAACATGGATTTAACTACTTCAGAAGACATCCGAACAAATGGTTAATTAAAAACCTTTCCACCAACTCCCCAGTGGAAAGACCAATATATAGTCTGGCTCCTAAGGTTATTTGAATCTCTTGCCTCCAAAATTATTGCTTTGCTGTTTCCATTAATCCTCAAATGGTTGTATCTTACTCCTTACCCACTCCTTATCAGGCCTGCCTTGAAACCCCAGCTTAAAACTAAACCTCACATTTACATAAATTTCAACCTCACCTTCCTGCCCCAGACACCCTGTCAAAGCTCTGCTGAGTTGGTCCTCTACCATCTGTCAGTAAGCAATAAACTTAACTCAGACTTATCAACAGGCTATTTCAGTAATTTTAGAAAGCTGGCATTCAATAGTAGTGTACGTGGGACTACAATTCTACTAAAATGGCGGAAATTCAGAAGTAAGGCACATTCTAAAAAAAATTATACTTAAAAAGCAAGGTCCTACTGAAATAAAAATTAACAATAGAAGAGATGATAAACTGATCTAGCCATTGGATGTGCAAAGGAAATTTCAAGATGCATTTATTTAAGACACAGATATATTTAATGGGCATTAAAGAAAAACATTGCTAGTAACATGTTTATCATGAGAATTTTGCCCATGATATTTAGATCAGAACATTTAGATGGTATTCACTTTGAGCTAATAGTTTCTCATACTTTGCAAGCAGTAATTCATTTAACCTTCATAGCAACTCTACAGGGCAGGTTCTAGTATTATTTCCATTTTACAGAGAGGAACAGAGTTTATATGGCCTTCCAAAGTCACACAGCTACTAAGAGAAGGAAGCAGGGTTAAGTCAGTCATTCTGCATCTGACATGCAGTTCACTATGTGGCTTTCTTGAGGGTCACAAACATCCGGTGATTGTTGGTTTCAGCCTTCATAAACTATTTGTACTTTTGTAGAGTGCATCAATGCCTTCAAGCACCAATCTCTTCGAAATGCCGCTTCCACCTTTCCCTATGTGGAACAGAACAATGATCTTTCAAGATCTAAGCATTACCTTGCCCAGAAGGCTTTCCTGGCCCTTGGTGTGGAAACATAAATTCCCCTTGGGCTGCTGTTGTGCCTGGCCACATTACTAACTGAATTATTCCTCCTCGTACCAGCTTTTTTAAGTTCTCATTCCTGGAACATGATAAATAAGAACTGAATAAATAAGTATTTATTTCTTTAGGTGATTCTTGATCCATTAAATTTGGGAACTTCTTCAATGTGGGAATTCCATGTGCTAATTCACTTGCCCCTTCTTATAGTTTCAGAGTACAAACCCAGTCCTTCTTACATTCCTTCTAACTTGTTTCTTATAGGCTTCTTTATTTGCTTTGGTAATTTAATTCTGACATATTTTTCTGAGCATATGTCTTATTTGTTTTATTGGCTTCACCCCAGGTCTTGAACTCCTTGCTGAGGCAGCTGGCCTAATGATCCCCATTATTCCCTTTATTGGCCAGTTTGGACTGATTTTCTTCCCCAAATGGACTTTGATCTCAATTAGTTATGTCTTGGAGCAGAAAGAGCAAGGGAACCAACTCCTGACAGCTATTAGCAATGCAAATATAATGGTCATATCAGGCTTTTTATGAGCAGAATAAACAAAATAACGAACTCATTAGGAAGGCCTTGTAAAAATTCAGGCTTTAAAAACTTTGACATAGAAGGACGTAAACATGCAGTGGAATGATTTCCTTTATTCTGCCTTAGTCATATTAAAGAAAATGTTCTAGTATTTGAAGTGATTTAAATAGATTATGGTGGCTAACTTAGCATTCTTTCTGGCATTTATAGTTAAAATATCTTTCAGACATGGATTAATTTTGTATGGCCCACAGGAAAATTCCTGAATACCATAATCTTAATTCAGAAATCTGTGGCTGGTGCTGGGAAACAGATTCTGGACTACAGTGGAGGATACATTGGCTCAAAGTTTTACCGTGCTACTTGGAAAAGTCACTTTTTTTCAGTTTGAATGTTCTTATCGCTAAATGTGTGTGTGTGTGTGTGTGTGTGTGTGTATGTGCAATCTATATCTTAATCATTGTAAATACTTTTTTAAATGAAATGTATTTTCACTGATAGTTCAGTGATCCTGTGTTTTATAATTTTCCTTGATAAAAATTGCATACCTGAAATTACATAAGGAATTATGGACATGCTTACTGCTACCACAACTACAATTAGAGTCAGAATTTGTCTCATTATATAGACCTTTCCATGCAAATTAACTCTTGAATTTAATTCATTGCATTCTATTTCAGATTAGATACAGTCCTGCTTACTATACTTGTTATGTATCAGCAAATTTGATATTTTTATTTAAAAAATCTAAATGAGCTGTCTATTGGGTCCAGAAAGAGATTAAAAAACTGAGCGGTGGTAAAGAACTCATTCAGATGTGATTTTTACAGTAATAATTGTTTAAGAATTCTAGCCTTGAAGGCATATTTCACAAACAAAAATACACAAAACAGTCACTTTCATAGATAATTAAAGATATTTAAACCCATTGAACACTCAGGCTTGATTATTGTTGTTTTAAATCTAATTCACAGCCACACTGCAGGTGTCAATGCTCTTCATAAAATTCTGGCCATGAGGTGAGGAAGCATGTGAGTCGCAGAAGGCCTAAGCATTACTTTTAAATTTATTAAAATACATTACCTTTCTTTGTGGTTTATGTAAGTGAAAATTATAGATTTTTAAATCAGTACTACTTCCCACAAATACAGAAACAAAAAATATCACAAGTCCAAAGTCTTGAATCTGCTTCCAATCACGAAGGAACACATCAATAGAAGCAGTTCAGGAAAAATGGCCAATTCAGAAGGTTCTTGATGGAGATAGAGTTGGTCTAATATTTTATTTTTTATTATGTGGAGAACATGAAAGGATTAAAAACACAAGATTTGGGTTAAAAGTTTAATTTCTACTGCTTAACAGCAGCTTCACTCAATTCAATTTCTAAGCCACAGTTTCATCTTCTGTAATATTATATTCATGAACCCTAATTCACAGAATTAAGTTAAATAATGACTGAAGTGTGCTGAAATAAAGGAGATACTGTATTTCTGCTTAATACATTTTAATATCAAAAATGTAATAACATGGAGAGTGATTGATTGGCTTAATTTGATATAGCTAAAATCATATTAAGAAATCAACCAGGTGTGGTGGCTCATTGTCTGTAATCACAGTATTTTGGAAGGCCAAGGTAGGAGGATTGCTTGAGTTCATGAGTTTGAGACCAGCCTAGGCAATGTAGCGAAACCCCATCTTGACAAAAAAATATAAAAAATTAGTTAGACATGGTGTGCATGCGTGTTATCCTAGCTATTTGGGAGGCTAAGGGAGTATGGCTTGAGCCTGGGATGTGAAGGTTTCAGTGAGCCGAGATTGTACTACTGCATTCCAGCCTAGGCAATAGAGTCAGATCTTGTCTCAAAAAAAAAAAAAAGAAGAAGAAGAAATGTTATAATTTAAAAGCATCATTTTCATTTTCTGTAGGTTATATTTTGCTTTTCTCATTTTTCCCTCATTTGAACCCAAACCTGACTAGACACTAACATATTTTGATTTACTACATGATTGGGAGTGTTTACTAAGAATATGCAAGGAAATTAATTAGAGAATTTTTTTTGTAAATAAGAAAGAATGTTTATGTGCCTGTATCTACAGTGGAAAGTGGATGCATTCTCTGGGAATCCAAGAAACTTTATTTAGAAAAAAGCACAACTACTTCTAGCTATGTGCACTTCAAGTTAACTTCATCCTGCTGTGCCCTATAATTCCCTCATTTGTTAACCTAGGCAGCAGACCTTGGAGAATTGTTGAGATATTTAAATGAGATGGTATGTGTAAAGGGCTGCATAGAAAATGTTAGGCAAAAAAAAAAAAAGTGTGAGTTCCTCTTTTTTATTCTTTTACTTCAATCCTTATTTCCACAACACTGTGTCAAACTGAAGTCATAAGTCGATATTCTGAAACCAAAACTTTCTTCTCATCCTTCCATTGACTCAATCTATTTTTGTTTTTTTGACTTCTACTGACAGCTCATTTTAATTTAATAGTTTTTCTTACCTGTCCATATGAAAAGAAAATTTAGCATTGCATAAGGGAGAGTGTAGATTTTTCAGATAAATAGTCTTGCATACAGTATCTTAGCTGAGTAGTCTTGGACAGCTACTTATCCTTCCAGAGTCTCAATTTCTTATTCCAGCAAAATAGAGACAATATGCCTATGAGGCAGAAATTGGAACAGAGATCCTAGCATGGTGTTTGGCATAGCATATGTGCTTAATTATTTTTAGAAATGAAAAATAACAATAGTGATGATAAAATCTACCATTCACTGGTGCCTGCTTTCTACCCACCCAGCATGCTCAAATTAGTATATTTTAAAATGATCTGAGTAAAATATATTTAATAGAGATTGAGCATCTAATTGACTTATTAGCCAGACTTGGCAAACCCTTTAGATAGCTAACAACAGAAATACAAAGTCTAAAGTTCCTTTGCTTTGTCTTAAACTTCTAATGCTGACTCACTGGAATATTTCCCAGCTCTTTTTTTTTTTTTTTAGAGAAAAGGTCTAATTGGGTGATAAATTCCATTTCTTTGTGAGATAATAAATGAATATACCATCTGCAGTTTTTGAGTCGTAAATTTCAATTCACTGATGATTAGAAAATACATAGAATACATGCTAGAGCCAGAAAATTCACTCTAATATGCTCTTTCGATACATGTAACCCAGTCAGCACTAGATGTGGCATTGTTTTTCCACAATCTCATTTTGTGTCTCTCCCAGTTTTCTTATTAAAGCATCAGAGCATGAGCTACCCAGGTGGTGCTAAATGAGGTAATGGAACAATTTCCAGAAAATGTCTAGGGAAAACCCCATGGAAAGCATGGGGGTAATTAAAATATTTACAGCCTGGTATCCTAGGTAAAATATCAGTCTTTCTATATGATAGAATGTACAGGAAGTCAGAAGTAGCTATGGTATAAGGTTGACGAAAGAAAAATGGACCTGGTGAGCATACAAACCTCCAAAATAAAGATTATTTTACTTAATAACTTGTATGCATCTTAATCTTCCATGATGTATTTTTGGTATGGCTTTGAACTGAAGTATTCTGTATAATTTATTGAAATAGTATCCATTTAGAAAGACTTTTTATATTTGGAGAGGAAAAGGAAAGACTTCTTTAATTTTTTAAATCAATTTGAAGGATGGGTTTAAAACTGAAGAATTGAAGCAGCAGATGTTGCTGCCTTTTGAGAAAATTATCCACCTGTAGAAGCATCCCTTGTGTGTATCTCCTGGTATTGTGATTGAACAACTTTGAGATGGGTATTTAAAAAATAAGCACTTGTAGAATAATTTAGAAAAATAATTCCTTACTAAAACCTTATATAAAGAAGCTTGTGTTTTCCAAATATCTGTTTCCATCAAATAGAACTGTTTCCACCAAATATATATGTATGTGTGTCTAGTGTATTTGTATGTACGCATGTGTATAAAGGTGTATATATTTATGTATATGTCTATATATGTATTTATATGTGTTACGTTTGTGTGTGTGTGCATAGAGAGAGAGCATCTGAAAGTTTTCTAGATGTACAGGCCTTTGACTGTCAACTGAAAGGTGATATATTTCTAAAAGTATAAGGGAAAAGAAAAAACTCTCAAATGGAATATTCCATTTAGAGCCTACTCAATTTGAGAGCTGGGCTTAGCTCAGTGTTGCAGCATATCCCAAAGGAAGCATTGTGCTGCCAAAGAGGGAACAGGCTCCCTGCTGATGCCTGTGCAGTTCTTCCACCCACGGCTGCTGTCTTGTGGCAGAGCCAGGCCTCACGCCTCAGCAGATACTCCAACAACAATACCTCGATGAATAATCTGTGAAGGGATGTCATGCATGTTACTGGGGATAGTAAGGGTGTTCCCATCCTAGAGCTTGCTTGTGGGTAGAGGAGTGGGAAGGAAAGGAGCAGGACACAGGGAACAGCTTTTTTTTTTTTTTTTTTCCAGCCCAGCTTGTGTAGCCACAGTCCAAAGCAGCCAGGGACATGTAGAGAATAGAGCCACACCAAGATGATTCCAGCAACACTCTTGAAATGCTTCTGCAACGTACTGAATAAGTGCTATGGCTTTGACATGTCTAACTGCAGCCTGGGGAGCACAATGTTTAGAATATTTGAAGACCTAATTTTCTCACAGTACTCTGTGACTCTTAGATATCCTATTAGCAGAAAATACAATTGTAAGATTTGGGGATTAAGCAAATGAAGAGACATCTCTTAATAAGTTCAGATGTTCATACCTTATTGAGGTTTGCAAAAGGTACTTAAGGGTTTATCAATTTTCAGGAAAAGTTTCCCAAAATAAAACCCTCCAAGATGATTTCTCATTTTGTTGTAAGAAATACTTAAAAAAAAAAAAAAAGACATGCTTTTCAAAAGCATATTCAGATTTATATCTTCCTTTATATAGTCATGTGTATGTGTGTATAACGATTTCCCTCTAATATTAAATAAAAAGAATACAATTTGAAACTTAAAAAGCAAAATAAGAAAAAGGAAAGCTATTTCTTTAACTGACTTTACATAGTTTCTAAAAGAATATGTTATTTAAGAGAATTAATATTTTAATACTAAAGAGGATCTTAGAAGATGGCAATTGCCTGTTTGGCTAAGATGCATCTTGACACTACGCTCATCAATGTTGATTAAGTAAAAACTTCAGATTTATTTGCAAGTATAAAATGCCTAAGATGTTTTCCTAACTCTGCATATCATGCTGGTAACATATAACAATATGCTTACTGGCAAATCTAACAAATCTAAATCTATAAAATGATACAGAGTAGTAGAAACATTTATTGGCATTTACCTGGGCACTTCTAAAATAATATATGAGTGAGGTGCAAATCGGCTTTGTAATGCTTACTATGTAATAATCAATACAGATCTTTCCACTTAATACATGCTTATACTAAGCAATGTTGTTCATTCCATTAACGTGGGCAACATTTGGCTTTATAAAGCACTGAGACAGTAAGACTGGGGGAGAAAAGTTATTTTCCTTCCTTCTTTAATTCTATCATTTGATGATTCACTGCATGCATTATGCAGCGCATTTTATTATTTGTGAAGGTCTACCATTGCGTTCTTTGGTGGGGTGGAAGAGGAGGCTTCTGTAAATGTTTTATTTCTAATACCAGGCCCTGAATTTGCCTTCTCATTAACAAGTGGTTAGGAATGTACACATGCAATACGAAGATTGCTTTAAGAAATGGTTGCTTCTCTGAACCTCTTCCAAATTCAAATGTCTCAATAAAGCCACAGTATTTCAGGCCCGGTGTTTCAAAATGTCTCTGCTTGAATTTCGACCTGCACGGCTGTGCATTCTCTATGCCTCTATTGCAACACCTGGTGGTTTCTGTGCAGAGCCTTTGGCGTCAGTGGGCTGGTGTAGAGGCAGAGCGCTGTTCCCTAATAACCCTGCGGAGTGATCCATACTGATTTATCGGAACCCCTTCTCTTATCTTATTTTCCCTCGGCAAGAATAATTTTATGCTAGAATAACTTCATGCAATTGAGGTATTAAGGTTCATTCTTCATCAGGAGGAGTTTAAAGATGGGGGCACAGGAGAGTTTGAATGGACTGTTTTCCCAGGTTAAAAAATATATTAAAACAATAACTTTCATTATAGGTTGTTCAGCTGCGCTTGAAAAACTGAACTTTCTAAAAAGTACAAAATCTCATTAAAAATAAAAAGAATGAGAGGAAAAAATTATAAAGATACCAAAAAGTGCTTCTCAGGGTTTATTCCTTTTAGTGCTGGTCAGTGGGATTTCCATGTCGTATTTCTGAACGCGTCCACCTCCTTTCATCCTATGCAGTGATATTGACAACAGTCATTCTTCCTCTCCCCCACCCCATCTTAGTCTATGGAACCAACTAGGTGGAATTAATAGGCACATAAAAAAGGAACTAGACTGTTGTGTGTTCCTATGTAGATTCTAGTGACTCGATTCCCATAGCTCTCCTGGTGTATACTTCAATATTATGAATATACATTAACTCGCCAAAGAATGGAAGTTACAGATTTAGTTGAGTTTTCACCAGTATACACTGGCAAAATTTATGATATTTGGAACTGCCTTCATCACCTTCATCGCCTTCTGGCAATCAAAAGGGGAGAAAAAAGGTGGGAAGGGGAAAAACATGTTTTCTTAAATGAGTGATTTTCCTCATAAGTGGTTGGAAATATTTTAAATAATAAGTACTTGATGTTATCTCATGTGAACACAGAAACATGTTAAACATATTTATTTTCTTTGTAAGACACACCATAATTTATATTGTGTACAGAAAAAACACTGGGGCATCTCATTTAAGAAGTGAATGCTAATGGAATTGCACCTCGGTTTTTTTTCAGCTCATTTCTTATTGCTCGAAAGATTAAATGTTTAAAGAAATAGGAATCAGACTTGTCGAATAGTTGCTCTTATTGCTTCTCTTTTAACAAAAGCAGGTTCAGAAACAGGCAAAAGAAGGGGGGAGACTTTAATGAAGAAAATCTGTGCTGAGAAAAGACCAGAGAGCCAATAAAAAGACTCACTTAATTGACAAGCAGCTGCTTTAGCTTTGAAAGAATTTATTCAAGGGTGTTTTTATTTTTTGGCTCACAGTGTAAGTGGGAGAGATCTGCAGACACTTATATTTTCTGTGGTAAATCAAGGTACAGAGATATTAATCATAAAAATGATTTGATTTTAAATTATTCATTTCATGAATGAAAGGTGGGAAATGATAGTTGTTTAAAAAATTTAAAACACATAAAACAGAATCTGTAGCTTCACTTAAATTGAAAAGGAATTTCTGGAAGTGACCTTATAATTAACTTCCTTCTGTGAATGGGGAGCTATGCCATCCTCTCATGCTAGATACTATCCTTTCCCTCTCCAGAAGAGCCTCAATGCTCTTAGAATTTAAATAAAGAAAAGTAATGGCACCATTAAATAGTGGTAAAGACTGTTGCTGCAACATGAGGTTAAAAGACTAACATTATATAAAATTATGTATTTCCATGCATCCACAACATTCTAATTCTGTTTTTATAAAGCATTTGGGGTTATACGATGTGAAAACTTTGTAATTTTAGTCACATATACATCCTAAAGATCCATATTCTTTTTTTTTCAGAAGTTTGCTGATCGAAACAAAATGAAGTTTACAGTATTACAAAGTGAGCTGTGTAGTTCTTTAAGTGATGTTAAAATATACCAGTTAGCATTTACAAATTATTTTGTAATATTAAGATTTGCCAGTGCAAAAATGATACATGGTAGCTCTCAACTCTTAAATTAAAGGTATTAGGTAATAGATACAAGAATAAACATTCTTCTATATTGTACATATCTATGCATATATATTTACGTGAATATAGATGATATATATTGTGGTAATTTAGAAAATTACCGAAGTTGAGTTTTTTACAGTGACAGTATATTTTACAGTGACAGTATATACCACAGAAAATTACTTTGACAAATTAAATAAGTATACATGACCATTGATATGTACCTGGATAGAAATTAAAATGTAGTCATGAAATTATAAAACAAAATTTAAAAATATCTAAGAAGAAGGAAATAAAATTTTAGATACCTAGAGATTGACTTCTAAATTAAAATAGGAAGTACTTGCTTGATCATAAATCCAAGGCCTATAATATTTGGTTAAATGCTGACTCTCCCTGTGGTAATCTCTATGGAAATTAAAGAGAGGTTTTCTGAATGAAATGATTTAATCTATTTAAAAAAGGCGGTACAATCAATCATTCAGTTCTTTAATGAAATGCCAGTCTTTTGTCCTTTCAATTTGGCTGTTGGCATCATTGTTGTGTCAAGTAATTGCCCCTAACTGCACTCAATAATGTCCCCTCTTCTCCTTTAGTAAGTTAAGTAAATGACATGTGCCATCTGTTTACCTAAAGGAATAATAGCTGTGTGTTTATTTAATTGGATGTAGCATGTTTTTATGGCTAAAATGATGGCATTTCAGGTAGACTTATTTTTTTCTGGTCCAGAGAAATATGCAGAAAGTGAAAAAAAATTTCTTGTAAGAAAGAATTGTATTTTGATAGGTGGAGTGTCCTGACTTGTCAATCACTGAATACCCTTGATAAGTCGTATTTATGCCGATTGCTTCCATTCACTTATATTGCTCTACTTGATGCTTAGGTATGGGCATTTGAGTGTGTGTGTTCCCAAGCTTGACAGAGAGAGGCAAAATGCAACAGCAACAGAGTAGGCAGGAACATGACACTCATCAGAGAAAGAACAAGAAACAAAAAGGGAAAGAGGGAGATAGAGTGAGACAGCAGACATGGGCACAAATTGACAGGGAAAGAAACAGACAAAGAGGGGCAGACAGCCCCGTGTTTGTGCCTGCTCACACACACACACAGATGAGGATTCAGTTTTAGGTTAAAATTGTACATAAATAATGATATGCCCAAAGTAAGATTTCATAGCACTGTAATAAAATATGCCATGAAATGGTTAGTAATGATCATTCATTAAGCCTAGGCATATTCCATGAAATGCATGAGTTCCATAAAATGCATGAGTTTACAAAGAACTAAAGCACTATATGATCTCATCATAGAAGTTTGGAGTCATGGTTCTCAATCTTGGTACTCACTGGAATCATCAAGATTCTAACTGGAGATCTGGTCTGTGCTGTTGAAGGTCACACCCATGAAAACATGCAAACGTCCCCTTCTATACTAGACTCAGCTACTCACAGAATTCTCTGATTAAAAAAAAAAATAAAGCAGAAGCTCATGTCCAGCACCTGCATAGCCCTGTGCTATGTCCATCCTCGCCGGGAGAGACCACATTCTCTCTGGTATGCTGTGTGCCGCAGGTGCCAAGGCCTGCTCAGAGGGCAGGGAGGGAGTCTGCACACTGGTGGGCTGCATAGTCCACACAGCTGTGTCACAGGGCAGGATGTAGCTGACGATGAGGTGAGATGGCAGGGGGCAGATCTCTGGATGGGAAGGTGGAGTTAAACTCACTTCATAATGCTATGTTCTTAGGATAAACTCCCAGCAGTTCTCAGTTTCAAAATTTGAACTTGGCCTTTTGGTGTTAATGATGACTTATTTGCCAAGATAGGATGATAGGACATCTCTTCTTGAGAGTTGATAACATAATACAGAATTTTAAAATGTTTTATTAGTGCATGTGGGTCTTTCATTGTTTCTTTTGCCCTGGCTGTCAAATGTCAGAGGTAGATCTGATCTGGGGAGCTTCATAAAACACAAGGCCAACCATCACCCAGCTTAGGCAGTCGCCAATCTTTGGGGTTGGAGTGATATTTCTAGGCAAGCTGGTTTAAGAAAGCCTGGTTTATAATGATGCCAAAGCCACTCCTTGCAACCACCCAGTCACTGATGAGGGGAAACATATCATAAAACATATCCACTTTAGTCCCCTTATATTTCAGCCTGAATAACAGATTTATAAACATACATTTCCTTTAGAACAACTCACTGACCAATCTAAAGTAAATATTTCTTCCCCTGCTGTAAATATGGACGTATTAAAAAATGGAAAATAGCATTAATATTGAACACAGCTTTCTTAATTTAATTTGACAATAGAAGTCTGTACTTTAAAAACAAAAGACGCCCACACTGAATCAGTTCTTTCATTGTTCTGTAAAAGCCACTGCTTAATTTGAAAAAAAAAAAAAAAAAAAAGTTCACACTATTTCTAAGCAAGTGAGAATTCCAAGGAGGAAAAAGGATCATTATCTCAATGCCTAATTAATTTTCAAAAATATTGTTATGCAGACAACTGTTCAACTGTAATGCAGTGCTCAGCCTCAAATTGGGAAAGTTCATGGCAATTGAAAAATTAACAGTTACAATAAAGTGAAAAAAAATCAAAGGTAAAATGTTCAGCTTAAGGAGTAATATCTTTAACACAATCTGAATCAGTTGCCATATAAATGAAAGACATGATATTACTCTTTAGCACTCTCAAAACACTGGGACTGCAAAATGAATATTTTTAGTAACCAATTTATCAATTCTTGGCTTATTATGTTTCTTGGAATCCTGTCTTTCTTAATTGAGATATTTGCATTTGGAAGTCCCTTTGAATCATCTTATGTTCTGTGATCATTTTCGAAGAAGATAACAAACAAAGCTATTTGGAATGTATTCAGTCATCCTAATTAGGAGAAGCCAAGACCTCTCTCAGAAAAATTATGGGACCCAGGTGTTGTTCTCTAACTACTTTTTTTTCTCTGGCCTGTGGGAAATAAATTTGATGATCTAATCAGATTTTTTCCTTTCAAATATCAATAAAAAGTCAAAATTAATTTTTTTCCTGAGTAATGCTCTCAAAGTTAGTATCCACGCTACCCTTCCAATGTGCACTGGTGCGATGAAAGATTTCTGTGCCTCATCTTCCCAAAGATGCTGTAAGGTAAGCTGGGTTTCACAGCAGTGCTCCATCCTTAGCTTATGACTTTACTCAGATTATCCCCAACATGTGTACAGGTCCCGATTTTATAGAGAGTGTGCCACCAGGGCAGCTTCGGACCCAGTTCATGAGGATACATTGCTTTCATTTTAGAAACCAAATTTAAGTCAAGTATGAGTCTTGAATTTCCTGTCATTTAATTAATATTTTACTCTCTTATTTCATATACACACTCTGAGTTTTTAACTATTATTTACTAATCCTTTAGACAAGCATATATCCCTGCCCTTATGCTTAAACTTGATGTTGAATTCATTAATTACATTACATGCCTCAACACTGTTTTGTTCACTGGCCCCTAATTAGGCAGACTGAATTTATTATCCATTACCATTGTCTGCAGAGACTTTATGACTTTAGGTCTTTCTTCTTCCTATACTCAATTTCTTTTATTTCATTATTCCTCTGACTCTCTCCGTCTCTGACCCTCTTCCCTTCTCCTCTCCCTCCCGCTTCCCTTCCTCCCTCCTTCCCTTTTTTTTTCTTTTTCACATTTATTAACATATAGTCTATTTGGCATAACTGAATTTAGAAGTGAAAGGAAAGTCATGCTGTAAAACTAAGATTCTCAAAATTTAGAGCATCATTCTCCTAAATAATTTAATTTCTAAATATTTTTTAAGCATGTTTTCTTCTGAATCACAAATAGAAATTGTTTTTCATCTGAGAATTTAGGGGCCTTAACAGATTAAGTTTGCAGTGTTTTCAAAGGTAACACAGTATGTGTAAAGGTAAAAGTTAATTCTAGTTGTTCATTAATTAATTCAAAATACCAGCTTTTGGTTACTATTCTACAGTATTCTTACTTTCAAGGATATTGGTCTTACTCAAAATTCACAAGCAATGGAAAGAAGGATTGACTCAGGTGTGGCATGAGTAAGGAAGTGTTACCACACTTCTCTGGGAAGGCCTGGAGATGTGGGTGAAAGGCTGCTTCCACTAACATGGAGCTTGGAAAAAACCTCAACGTGGTTTGGCGTCAAGAACTGAAAAATCTGTCCCCATCCAGGACGGCAATGAGCCATTTATCCATTAACTGCTTGCCATCAAGTGTTGATAAGAAAATAAGCTTTCATATTGCATAGCTGCAAAGGATTACCACCAGATAGTAATATCAGTGCTTTCTTTAAACAATAAATTGGTATTATCAAAAGTTAGCTTTACCCTAGATTTTTGTGATTTTACAATAGTTCCTCTTGACTGAAATCTATGGTCCATGGAAAAAGTGGTCAGAGATGAGGCTAGAAAGAAAATTAAAGGCTCATTCATAAAGAGCCTTGAGTGCTATTTCAAAACAGTTGGTCTTTATCATGAAAAAATGGAGAGAAATTGGTGACTCATACTAAGTGGGAGATGAGAGAGAGGAGATACTCATATTTCACCAGAGCTTCTGTTGTAGTGAGAAACATGAGTGGCCTGATATTTTTTGGATCTGTGTCCCTGCCCAAATGTCATGCAAAATCCCCAGTGTTGGAGGTGGGACCTGGTGGGAGGTGACTGGATCATAGGGATAGATCTCCCCTTTGGTACTGTTCTTGTAGTGAGTTATCATGAGATCCGGCTGTTTAAAAAGTGTGTAGCACCTCCCTCCTGTCTCTCTCTCTGTCATTAAATTAATAATTTTTGATACTTTGTGAAACTTCTGCTTAGCATGGAGTAACCATATATTATGTTTGTTGAATGAGTACATAAAGGTTTAACATAATTAATGACACAGTTTGTTAAATCCATATTCTATCCCTGTATACATTGAAGCTATGATTTCTTTATTGTTAAAAATCTTTTGAAATACACTGTACCTTTAATCTTGGTTGCACCCAAAAGGAATATTAAAGACATGGTACAGTTACAGAACATGTAATGCCCACGGTGGGGTGGAGTAGAAATCAATCTCATACTTCCAACCGAGTTTACCACTTGACTAGCAATTACCATAAGTGCTTCCCCACCACTGAGAGTGAGAAAGGAAGCTGCCGTTGCTGCCACTGCGAGTTGTATGTTGCTTTTTTATCCAATCTATTCCTGTAAATAACTTCTTAAAAACGCTAAATACCTATTTCCAAAGCACTCCTTAAAGCGAAGTGTCCACTCTTCCTTCCTTCTCAGAACTTGGTATTTCAACTGCCAAAATTTTCACAAAGGATGGAACAACCCTGCTGAAAAAATAGAAATAAATAAAACTAGCCCCCAGAGTTATGTTTGAGTGCTATGTTTACTTTCTCTACTCATATTGGCAATGTATTGTTTTAGTTAATTTGTGAACACTTGAGTAAGAAAAGAAACTGAGTTGAGAACAAAATGTTTTCAATTGGGCATAAGAAAAATATCGGCTGGGCACAGTGGCTCATATATTTACCAAACATGATAAGGAGATAGATCTCAAAGACCAATACCCACATTAAAAGGTGCTAAGAAAAACTGGATACAGTGACATTTTGAAAAAACGTATTGAGAAACTGTTGATTCAACCAGGAATGCAGTCACCAAGGTCTGAAAGCTTAAAGGGGTTTTCAGAGAAGTGGGCCAACATTCTTCAAGCTGCTTTCTTCTAGGGGTGCTTACCATTTATGTTATGGCAAGCTAAGAATTCAGGAAAAGGGTTGATGTAAAATTTCGTGAAGTAAGCATAACCTTTAATAATTTGAAATGGAAGAGAGACAAAAATTACAGTATGGATAAATTAAGGCAACCAGAAATTAAGAAGCTAATATCTTAGCAAATAAGGTGGTATGCAGAAGTAAATTCTGTCTTCCCTAAAGCACATATCAAATTTTAAAGCTTTGTTAGTGAAGAAACTAAGAAACTTAGCAAGACAGAAATTAAAATGGCCCAACTAACTTGTTAAGTGGATGGCCAGTATCAACTAAAACTGATAGACATACCTTGATCTAGCAATCCTCTCATAACTATATGCTTAGCAGCAGGGTGTATTTATGTGCATGGATAGATAGATGATTGATAGATAATATTTAACAATGTTTATAGCATCAGCATTCATAATTACTCAAATTTGAGAATGTACCCAATGTTTCCAAATCAACAAAAAATAAATTATGTGGTATACTCATACAATAGTTGCAATTAGAATGAATGAACAAGTAAAAAAAAGAAATTCCGAGGCTGAATCTCAATGAGAGAAACCAAAATAATATAAATTGTAAAATAAACCAAACTATATATATCTATACATATATATGATATATATGGGTAAAACTAACATAGTGTTAGACATTAATATAATGGCAGTTAGGGGAGACAGAGTTATAATTGGACAGCAAAAGACAGGAGGTAGTGATAACCATCTCTTCCTTGATTGATTTAGATGATATTTGTAAAGAGAAATATTACTGACTTTTAAACTTGCGGTTTGTAAACTTTACTATATTTATGTTATACATCAATAAAATTTTTACAGGAAATATTTTACAGATGTTATCCTATGAACAATAGAGATGAGGGATCCAAAAAATGTCATTGCTGACAACATGACTTTAATTCATGTGTACCAGAATTCTGCTCCACGCCTCCCCCTTTTCCTCAGGGTTCAGGCTTCCATGTAGGCTGCCCTGACTTCCATGTTAGGGCTGGCAAAGGATGTGAGAAATTAAGTGACCATAATTTTATATGTAAAACAAAGTAGGAAAAACATGTTTTGGGGTTTAAAACAAACGGTCACACTTTTGGTGTATCCTAGAGCAGCATAATAATGATAATACCAAAGAGAGGTGGCTGGACTGTTATTGGAGATGGAACTTGAGATAAAAGCAAAACAGCGCTAGTCTTTTCGTCATTGTGCTGGGAAGATGTAGGCATGGGAGATTATGTTACACGTGAATTCACATGGTTTCTGGAAGAGGAGACAGAGACTTAGTTAGCAATACAGAGAGTCCAGTATGCCCAAAGAAATAGAAAGCATCACTGAGAGTCACATACTTGGGACTCAAAAAGCCTGTGAATCCAGAGGATGTTGAAGTCCGGACAAAAGTTTGCAATGTTAGATGTAGTTTGGACCACATATTCAGGTAGAAATGCAGGCGTCTCTATGGATACCAATGTTGGTGAGAGAATCACACCAAATAATTGATATCTGTAATGTGACCAAATGACCACCAGTGGACTAAGTGCTTCACCATCATGTTTGCCCTAAAATCTAGGTGCAACCACAAGGAGAGAAACATAGGTAGGAAACATGAACTGATGTAGCAAATCTGGAATTAATGACATTTAATTTGAATCAGTAAGATCAAGCTTTCCACTACTTGGTAGAATGGAACATTCAACATAAAAATAATTTTGAGATGAAAATCAGTATGGAAAGTCACATGTTTAATAGTCTGAATCTTGCACAATTTCACAAAGAAGAAAGATGAGCATGTGTATCCCAGGATATCAGACAAGTCCAGGTGAACAAAACAGCAACAGGTAAGATGAGGAGTAGAGTGTGGAGATGCAGACGTGTTGGCAGATGAGGTTGGAAAGCTGTATGGTGAGAATGAGCCAAAGATATTATCTGTATGTATTATAGATCTGGGAATCCAATGCAAACCTCATGTTCCAATGTTCTTTTCATTATATGATGCTGCACTAAAATATAAAAAGATATTTTGCAATAAGCTGAAAGATACCTAAAAATAAGGTTATGACTCCGTCAATTTATGTTTATAATCTAATTGGAAAGATAACCTATAGAGAGATAACCAAAATACAAAGCAGTAGATAAGTGATAATGAGATATATAACACAGGCATTGAAAACAAGAAATGACTCGTGGAGAGTTGGAACAATAAGGGAACTTTTCATGGAGCACGTTTTGTGTTTCTACTTAAACATTTTAGCATTTCAATGAAAAGGCCAGAAGTAGCCTTCAACACATAATAGGTTATAAATGCAAATATCCATAGGGTGATGAGAAAAGTAGAACTCTTGTCTATGTCTAAGAACAGAGTTGCAGAGATACAGAAATCTTAATTGCCAAACTTTGGAACATTTTATCTGTATGCTATTGATAATGAGGAGTTAGTAAAGTACAACCACCCTGTCAACACGCATTTCTTTAGTGCTTACTGTTTTCCCTTAGAAGAGTAGTGGTGAGATAATTTTTGGAAATTAATTTGGCGATCATATTCATGAATCAGGAAGGAGTGGCATAAAACTGTTGAAACATTCTGGCCAAATAATAAAAGGTCCAGTAGATGGTGATGATTGCAATGGAAATTAAGGGAGAGATGGAAAAGGCATTAGGAGGGAGATTCAATTATAGTTGTTCTTTGATTGCATGCTTATGGTTAAGATGAGAAAATTGGAGATGAAACCAAAAATATTGACTAGAGGTGACCAAGATAACAGTGAAAATATCCAGAGAAACTGGGAGTCTCTGAGAGGAAGAAGCTGGTTATTGGGGAGTTACAATAACATTATTTTGAGGCATTCTAAGTGTAAATCTGTAGAAGAGAACTGGAAGTGAAAGAAAGCGACTGATATAAACCATCTAGCAAAAAGGAGTGGAAGCCATGCTAAGATACAACGATAGAAGAGTGTGGAAATAAAAACAAACTCTTTAGAGTGATCTCATTTGGTGGACATAGCGAAAATCTAAGTCCAAGGACAGGCTGCCAATTAGGGAGGTATAAGCCAGTGCTCCAAATGGCAAAGCCAAGGGCCACAGAAGTTATCACAAGCAAGTGGTCACCATTGTTAATATTCAATGTCAAGGAGAAATGAGACTCAGAAAAACTTTCAGTTTAATAGCTATGGTTTTTATTAATTTTCCTCTCAATAAACGAAGAATTAAAGAAAAGTATGTTGAGTAGAAGTGATTTTCCACACAATTTTTTCTCTTGTGATTTAACTGTAAAAGGAAGAGGCAGTAAATTGTTGCTTTTCTGAATTAGCAGAAATTCTACTGTGGGGAGGCTTAAAAACGCTTCTATATTTAATAGTTGTTTTTCATAAAGAAAGGAACTGATTTTCTTTCAAGCAGTGTTCATTGTTTTACACAGTAAAAAACACAAATACAGTAAAATAACAATTATACATTTTATGAGTACTTTGTTTAGAAGGAGTAATGCTGGAAGTCATTTAAAAGGCAGTAAATTTAACATGCTTTGCTCTACTACGGATTTCATGATGGGCAAAGCTAAACCACTCTTCATACAAAGAATGATAGTGATTACTGACCCATATACATTTTGGGAAGCCTATGTGCAAGACTGAAAGAGGGAAGCAAAGGAATTTTGATCAAGAATAACAAGAGGAGGAGTGCCCTAGCACTCATAGGGATGTAGTAAACTATAGTAATTTAAAAAATGTACCTCATTGCTGAAGCATATTCTAAGAGAAAGACAAGATCCAAATAAAAATTAGTGTATATATGTAATTTTATTAAATGATAGATGTAATATCTCATAGCACAAATGAACTGATAGATGAATTAGTAAATGACATTGAGAATACTATCTTTATGGAAACAGTAGTGTATAAAATTTCACTAACTTTACACTATGGTAATTTTAACTGAAGTGTATATATACATATATACATATATATATATGTTTATCAATCTCCTTTTTCCTATCAGAGATTTTATTTTCAAATGTAGTGATAAAATTTATCAGCATAAAACAAAACTAACATGCCATTAATGAAGAGATTGAAACACAAATAATTATTTAAAATTAAAAATAACTGTGATGCAAAATACAGCATATGCTTAGCTCAACAGAAGTATCCGTCCAAGGAAAGAACTTATGACATGAATAACAAATCGTTTCTACATAAAATATATGAAAACTTACTATAAATTATTTAGAAAATGCAAACAATCCTATAGAAATAGGCACAAATCACAAAGAAGTCCCGAAAATGGTTAAGAGCCAGCAAATATTTAAAAAATATATTAGAACAACATCGCATATTTTTCATCCAGACTGGCATAAATTTATGGAGTTATCCTGTCCAATATTGTTGAGAATATAGGGAGTCTGGCATTCTCACATAAAACTGCAAGGAAAATGATATAGTAGTAGTTCTCGGAAAAACCATGAGTAATTTTTGCTATTTTAAAAATGAGTGTAGACTGTGTCCTAGTATTTTTACTTTGAAAATTTTGTATTCCCACAGGGATGTAGAATTATTTGTATGAGAATATTTTGCCATAATGCCCAAAATAATAATAACAGAATAATAATAATGAGATAATGTATATATCAACACACAGAGAAACAAATAATTTTGAGGAATAAGTATTTCCACTTAATAAGGTCAAAGATACATCAATTCGTATGTTTGTTTTTAAAGAAAAGCAAACAGTAGGGCAATTTGGTAGAGTGATAATTTTTAAAGAGAAGAACACCAGAGACAAGAAAAATCCGAAGAGCTGCTTTAAAACTGCTGATGACAGGTGGTTATAAAGGCTCTGAGGATCAATGAAGGAGGAAAGAGGCATGGAGGGTTTGCATGGGAAGAATTGAAATTTAAATAGGCTGGCAGTAGAACACGTTACATATAGGAGACATTTGAGCAAAACTCACACACAGGCAAGCCCTGTGGATGTTGGGAGTACTGAGCGCTCCCCCAACCAAACGTTCAGGGAGGAAAGAGGAGGCCACTGTGATGGCAGCGAGGAGACTAAGGGGAGAGCTACAAAGGTCTGCCTTGAGACAGTTAAAGGAATGGGAATTGAGAAGATCCTGTTGGACTTGGAGGCAATTCAGAGAATGTCCTTGCAGGAAGAGCGCAAGTCACGGACACCTTTAAACACAGCAATGAGTTGTATCATTTTAAAACATCAACTTGTATTCCCAGGTTGAAAATAACCTTCAGGTAGGAACAGGGAAGCAAGAGGCTTAAATGAAGGAGACCAGGATCTGACGTAAGCCGTAAGTGTCGGGGAAGTGGTCAGATGTCGAATATCTGTTGGAGGCAGAGCCAGGAAAATGTCCTCATGGACTGGAGGATTGGTACGAACTGAAGGAGTACTATTTAATGCCTTGCCTGAGCAGCACTAAATGGTACTACTTCAGTTCGTACCAATCCTTCTGAGCAGCTGGAATTCCCATTTTCAGAGAGAGAAGAGTCTGCGGAGCCAGAAAGGGAGGTAGATTGCATCCCATTGTGCAGACTCTGCTCTGTACAACATCTATCCAGCTAGGGCAATGTGTGTTGAATACAGTCTAGATCCTTTCTCTCCAGACCATACTTCCTGAATGTAATTGGTTTTGTCAGGGTACCTTTTTAAAAGAAATGCAGTAATGTAGTATGCAGTTTGTTCTGCATCTATCCTAAGAAATCCATTTGTCTTTCTTTCTTTCTTCCTTTCTTTTTTCTTTTCTTTTCTTTTTTGAGACAATTTTGCTCTGTTGCCCAAGCTGGAGTGCAATGGCATGATCTCAGCTCACTGCCGCAACCTCTGCCTCCTGGGTTCAAGCGATTCTGCTGCCTCAGCCTCCTGTGTAGCTGGGCCTACAGCCACGCACCACCACGCCCAGCTAATTCTTACAGTTTTGGTAGAGAGGAGGATTTCACCATTTTGTTCAGGCTGATTTGGAACTCGTGACCTCAGGTGATATGCCCACCTCAGCCTCCCAAAGTGCTGGAATTACAGGTGTGACCCACCGTGCCCGACCAGAAATCTGTTTTTCGGATTCACAATCACATACAGCCGTTGTGATTTGATTGCTGTTCCTGCATGAAGGCAGAGAGAGGGAAATCAGGAGCTCAGTTCTGACATGAAATCTGAGATCTGTATTAGACACGCATGTTGAAGTGTCAAGGAGGCAACATGTCACGGTTTGCTCATGTGGAAGGGGAGGCTGGACATATAAATTATATCAGTTTGGGATTGCTCAGAATAAAGTTACCTGACTGCATGAGCTGACCAGAGGAGTGAACATATAAAGAGAAAATGGAGGCCAAAGTTAATCTCTGCGGTGCTTAGATATTTGGAGTTCAGCAAATAAGAAGGAAAGAGCATGGGAGATTGAGGAAGAGTGGCCAGTGAACACACAAAGCGAGCTCATATTTAAGAAGTCTTCCAGACAACTTAAAGCAGCTCTCCTGTGAGAGAAATCGTATCTCATTTAAGTGGTATTTACAAGTATTAATCTTAAAATCCCTTGCATGAAATGTGAATGAATTAAGACCTTCTAGGAAATTACTTTATGAGACTTAAGTTGAGAACTGGTCCTTGTGAATTTTTTCTGTACATGACCCTGATATTTTTATGTTTTTTTTTTACAAGATACCTACTTTGTGTTTTTAATGTAAAATAATAATAATAAAAATTAGGGCAAACTATTTTTAACTTTCTTGATATGAATTGGTAGAAAATAAAAGATTCTTTTTGGCAGGATTGTATATATCTGTGTGTGTGTGTGTGTGTGTGTGTGTGTGTGTGTGTGTGTGTGTGTGCACATATTCATTTTCTTTCTAAAACAATGAGTTATATCATTCTGCTGTTGATAGTACACAACATACTAAGATTTATAAAGTAAGATGTGAAATAATTATAGAGACATGATATATGAAAATAGGAAGGCACAGTTTTCCACAAAATGCTATGTCAAACAGAACTTTTCATATCTCTTGGGAACCAGTGTAAGTATTACATATAGACTGAAGGATAAATTGTATTGAGACAGATCCTGAAACTAAAATAACGTTTGAGGACTATCACAATCCAAAGTCAAAAAGAAGGAAATTGATGTTCTCCATAGTTGTCTCCATAGAAGTAAAAGCTTATTCAGAAAAAATGTAGTCAATACTTATTACTATTGCTATACATTTCTGACAGCTCCCTTCCAAAAATACATGATGATTGTTTTATACACATAAGTATATATTTAAAACACATTTTTCTGATAGGAAAAAACATTGTAAATTTCATATATAATATAGAAAGTAGTTTATCAATATTTCATAGCTACTTAGACCTGAAATGTATTAAATGAGAAAAATCCTACCACATATAAAATCCAGATTGAAAGAATATTCTTTGCTTAAATACACATTAATATTAAAAGTATTTCAGTTGAATATTTGTATTTTAGAAACTATAGGGTTACAAATTAACCTTATAGTTATACTTTCATTATACATTTTTAGCAAACAAGTATTTCATATGATCTTGCTTTATTCATATGAGAAACTATGAATGTTGAAAATGCTCCCACTGCCCAAGGAACTATTATAGAATCTATTACCACAGAAACAAGAATGCCAACTTGATATAACAGTGATTGACCACAAACACTGTGAGAAAAGGAAATTAAATAATATTGCTAGTTTAAGGTGATAAAATAGAGGTTAAACATTCTTAAGAGGTTTCCCTAAAATTTGCAATGCTTGGCACAGGTATTGTAACTAAGTTCCAAGCTCCCAAGTAAAATTATTGCCTTAATATTATATATCTCTTGATATCTAACCAAAAACATTGTAGTAGAACTTCATCAGATACTTAAGTACCACACTTAACTTTGAATGGCATGTGTCTGATTTCTAAAGTCAAATTTATTCCCAAAGAGCAAGATTTCTCATGAATGATTCTGTTTAAACATTTATGAAAACAGCTATAATAAGAAGAGACTTGGGGTTATTTGAATGAACAGAAGTATGGCAAAATAAAATATCTATGTCCAAAGTTAAAATATGGGAGGGTCCTCAATCTTTTGACCTTACGTGTTTTGACATATTTCTTAAAAAACTCAATAGTAAAGTAAAAATGAACAGTTGTCATTTGTATTCGTTCATATTTATTGTAGTTTCTTACACTTTCAGAAATAGAGCAGAGCACTGAATGACACCTAAGTGACCCAGTAAGTTAATTTATCTACATTAGTATCTAACTTAAAACTAGAACATGATTTACAGTTTGACAAGAATAAAGACCTATGTGCACTCTATATATCAAGTCACTACAATTCTAACTAAATGCAATTTGTCCTCATTGCTTTAAAAATTTATATAGCAACTATTACTTTTTTGACTATCAAGGAATATGAAAACTCTGAAATTAGAATAAACGTATTTTAATTGTTAAGTATTGGAGTCGTATTGACGTAATCATGATTAACATTTTAGTGGGTTTGTCTTATAACATTTATCATATGACTTTGTTCCAATTCATATAAAAGCTCATTTGCCGTTTATGGTCATATTTTGTTTCCTTTTGCCAATATGTCATCTGGAAATAACATTTTTTAACTGTTCAATTTCAACTTTTATTTTATTATTTTGTTGTAGTATCTGGAAATAACATTTTTTTTTAAGAGAAAGAAAGAAGTAGAATAAAAGAGAAAAAAGAAAGAAAGAGAAGGAGGGAGAGAGAACAAGAATCTTGCTCTATTGCTCAGATTTCATTTAAATCTGTGAAATGCTTATGCAATTACTAAAAAGTGATTTATTTTCTATTATGTGATCACTTTTAGAATAGGTATGATATAATATTGAAAAAATATATATGTTTTGTGGATATGGGGTGGTAGGTTCTGTAAATATTTATTAAATTTGCTTGTTCCAGGTCTGAGTTCAAATCTGTTTTTTTTTTTT